>APFE031734599.1:0-14532 GCA_000404065.3 Pinus taeda | reverse complement strand
TATATAAAGCAATTTTCTTATTTTTTTACTTTCTTTCATGTTTTCAATGGACATATGAATGTCGATTGTGAAGTTCAGAAAACTCTCTCTTGTTTTCTAACTACATTTTTTAGCAAGATCAACTATAAAACATTATCTTGCAATTTCCTTTGCATTGAAAGATATGTTGAAAGAATTTTGTCGTGTACTTGAACCTGTTACATGTGTGGCATCTGTAAAACAATACATGGAAACCGTATAAGATATGGACAATAACTTTGTAACAATTAAACAGTCAAATAAATCAAAGCTTATTAATGGGGCCAGCCCACGTGGTCCCGCCGTCGCTCCCTTTCCACTTGGTTTGTACTGTCGTTTGATATTTATGTACGCCGGATGTTGGATAGAGATATTTTGATTTTCAATCTGTGTTCAATTAATTTTTTGATTATGGAAGGTATGTTGGCGGTATATGTGATGGACACCTGTATTGTGTTGGGATTCTAAACCCCGCCCTCATATAGGCTTTCCACCACCTTTGAGTTCATTTGGGTCCTGTGTTAGTTTTTCTTCCTCCTTCCACGAGCTCTCGACGATTTGGTGGTTTTTTACAGTGGTTCTCTTCTGCGATGCTTTGTATTCGGTTGAAGCTTGGCTCCCGGATTCTTTGTGACACAAGTTGGTAGTCTGCAGTTTCGATGAGAGTTCTGTTAGTTGGTCCGGGATTTTGTTGGTCTGAGTCTGTAGAGTTGTATGCTTTCAGCGGTTCTCACAGCATCGTTTGTTCGATTTTTGTTATGGAAGTGTCTCGGTTGTTTGCAGAACTATGGAAACCTGGTAAAGCTCGTTCCCTGTTTGTATTTAGACCATCCAGGGTTTTTGATGTCGATTTCTTTTATGGGTTTCTGCCTTTGTGCGTCCTCTGTTCGATTATGGTCTGGGTCTTCAATGCCATTACCTCTGTGTGTCGATTTTTCTTTTGAAAGTGGTTCTGGTCTCGTTCTACAACGGCGGTTCGGCTCAGGCACGAGCTCGACAAAACAATGGCATTGTTCTTCGTCGTTTCCTGCTCCAATGCAACTGGTAAGCTTGCTCTCTCTGCTATTTCGCTTTACCTGTTCCTCTTTCGGCCTCTAACGACTTCGGCTCCTTGTGAGCAGGGAAAAAAAAGTCTGTGGTTGTGTTGGTCACGGCTCCTTCGGTAGGTAAGTGGAACCACCGTAGCTTCGGCTTGTTCTAAATTAAAATTGTTTCGAAATCTTGTAATAACTTTCATTGTATTCTGATGCTCGTCCTGTGATTTCTTCTGCGGGTGCTGCGACCGAGGGTTTCGGTGCTGGGGTCTTCGACTACTCCAAGAAAGTTCCGGGTAGCATTGTTTTATTTGTCTGTAACTTGTTTTCCTGAGTCTCTCAGCGTGTGAGTTGGTTTAGCTGTAGGCCTTGAGCCACTGTTATGTTGAGTCCTATTTCCAGATAGGGTCTCTGTCAAGTCGTAAGAGTCGGTTTGGAAAATGTATGGGATTTTTTATTTACGTGGATGAGGGTTTACAGTTCCCAAATCCGCGAATTGGGTTTTGTTCTCAAGTTGTTTTTAAATATGGAATACGAATGGACATTAGCTTGATGACTGTAAATGAATTTCTGGAACTGAAATTTTCGTTATGCTGTTAAGATTTGCATACCTGGGTTTTGTTATGGTTGTTCTTTTCGCTGTGTTGGCAAACTCTGTCTTTTCGCATGTAAAGAAATGTTTGGACGATTCTCGTTACGTGTTTTGGTTCCTTTGTTGATACTGCTTGCAGACAAACATTGTTCTTCTTATTTGAATTCCACAAATTCGGTACTTGAAGGTCTCTTTGCTTCAATTAGTCCTGTGACCATGCATTTACGACATTCACACAGTAATTTCTCTGTTAAAATATTTCAGACACGAATAGGACGCTATGAGGATATGTGCACAAAAAAATTGATTATTTTTATTCTTTTCTTTGAATACTTCTCCTTCTATTCCAAACCCCTGTTTGTGCTTTGTTTCACTCTTTAATAGCACTGTTACAACTGTTCTAACTGCTGGTAGTTTGTCCAATTTGTTAATTAGCTACAGCAGTTAATTTTCATACTGAATTTTGTTTGATTTTCCAGTACATTTTCTTTTTCATGACTTTTTTACAATAACAACTTAATTGTTTCAAAACAATGACCCTAATCTGATTATTACTATTCCTAATTACAACTTATTACAGTATCCTCCTAATAACTTGATAAAAGAAAAAATAAATAAAAGAAAACAAGTATGTTTCCCACTACATGATTCAATCCCTCCGTCCTCTTCAGAAACCATATTCCCTCACTTGTGTCTTTTCCCTGTCAGCTAGATGCTCCTGCATCAGGCTCCCGGGGTAAAATAAATTCATGGCTCCGTTCCATGAGCTCCTCCACCGAATAGCCAGCCTTCCGTATTTGTGCCGCGTCGAGCCATGAGTTGTCCTCCATTGGACGGTCTCTCCACTTGACGAGATATCGCAGATATTCCTTCCTACGTGTCTTCTTGGCTACCTGTGTGTTGAGAATTCCTTCAATCTCATGGGATTGAGCCGAAGGCATATGCCTCATCCAAGAACTGTCTCTAACTTGGGTGTCCTGTTCTGGCCGTACCACATCGTCTTCTTCCACTTGGGCAGTATATGGAAACAGATACGCCACATTGAAAATAGGTGATATGCCTATATCAGGTGGCAGTTGAATTTCATAGGCGTTGGCTGAGAATTTTCACAAGATTTTGCAGGAACCAATTTTTTTAAACTTTAATTTATTATACGTACCCTTAGGAAACCGTTCCTTGCACAAATGCGCGAGGACCTCATCTCCGACATTAAATTGTACTTCCCTTCGCCTTGAATCTGCTTGTTGTTTGTACTTCTGTACATTGTCCTGCAATTTTAATTTTACCTATTCATGTAGTTCGCTCATTGCTTCGGCAAAATCTTCTCCATCTGCGCTTCTCCGTTCTAATTTTCCCAAATCTCGCAATTCATGTATTCCCCGAGGGTGCATGCCGTACAAGATTTGGAACGGGATATATCTGGTGCTACGATTGTGCGAATCGTTATAAGCAAATTCCGCCTGTGCGAGAGCACGATCCCATAACCATGAATTTTCCCCAGTCAAACTCTGTAACAAATTTCCCAAACTCCTGTTCACCACTTTCGTCTGCCCATCAGTCTGCGGGTGATACGCAAAACTGAAGTTCAGCGGCGTGCCCAAATTTTTCCACAGGGTGCGCCAAAAGTGTCCTGTGAATTTTACATCCCTGTCAGAAACGACAGAATTGGGTAGGCCATATAATCTAACAACTTCCGTGAAAAACAGGTGAGCCTCATACGTGGCATCACTAGTTTTCCGGCAAGGAATAAAATGAGCCATTTTCGAAAATATATCTACCACCACCATCACTGAGTCATACCCTCGCTGTGTTCTAGGCAGTCCCAAGATGAATTCAATGCTGACTGAGTCCCATGGCCTACTCGGAACTGGTATTGGTGTGTAAAGTCCAACATTTTGACTGTGTCCCTTCGCCAGTTGGCAGAATTTACACCTGTTCACATATCGTTGGATATCCCTGCGCATTCGAGGCCAGTAATAAAAGTGTCCGAGTTGTTCCAAAGTTTTATCTATGCCAAAGTGACCGGCCAGACCACCACTATGTTTCTCCCGTACAATATTTTCCCTCATCGAATAGTCCGGGATACATAACTGTCCACCTCTAAACAATAATCCTTCCTGTAAGTTGTAGTCCAACCATGGACTTGTATTCCTCAACACGGGACTTTGGCATGCTTCAAAGGCTTCTTTGAAATCTGTGTCAGTCTGGTACAAATCCTTTAGATGTTCGAATCCCATCACCTGTATTCTGCTTTCCTGTAAGAGGAAAGCTCTTCTGCTCAAGGCATCTGCCACTTTATTGGCTTGTCCACTAATATGCGTTAGCATGAAGGTGAAGCTCTGCAAGTACTCTACCCATTTGGTGTGCTTCTGGTTCAACTTGTGCTATTGCATTACATATTGTAACGCTGAATTATCAGAAAACAATACAAACTCGTTGCCCAGTAGGTAGTGTCTCCAATGCTTTAAAGCTTGGACCACGACATAAAATTCCTTGTCATACGAGGAGTATTTATGCCTGCTTTCGTTTAATTTCTCACTAAAAAATGCCACTGGTCTGTCTTCTTGCCTGAGCACAGTGCCAATAGCTGTCCCACTTGCGTCATATCGGACCTGGAAAAGTTTGCTGAAGTCTTAGTCTCAAGATTGGTCTCTTCGTGTCACCTTCCGGTCATACTGCCATGGTCTTCCTAGCAGTATATGGCATACGTCCATTGGCATAATGTCACAGACAACTTTGTCTTGGTATTTGCCAATGTGAAATTCGACCTCACATTGCTCATCAACTAATAACTGGTGACCCTTCTGTAGCCATGACACCTTGTAAGGTGTGGGATGTTTAAGCCGCCTTAATCCCAGCTTTTCCACCATCTGGGTAGCAACTAAGTTATCTGTACTCCCGTTGTCTATGATTAATTTACAACACTTCCCATGTGATTTGCAAACTGTTCGGAATAGTGCCTTTCGTTGGTTCTGTTCAGCCATTTCCTTTGTTGGCTTTAACAACACTTTGTTCAGAACTAATGCCTCCCCTGTTTCTGACACATTTTCTACTTCCCGAAGCTGTGCTTCAGCTTCCTCAGGCTGTGCAACAAATGCTCCCCTCTGTCCAGTATGCTCGACTTCCGGGCATTCGAAGGATCTGTGCCCCCACTTATGGCACCTGTAGCACTGGACATTTGTCCCTCTTCCGCGACCATTTCCTCTTCCCCGCTGATATGGCTGACCTCCTCTAGTGTTATCTCCCTTCTCTGCTACCCCTGAAGCTTTGGAGCTGCTACCTTCCTCATTGTTAGTAGCAGTTCTTCCTCTGTCGTAGGACTGTCCTCGTCCTTTGCCATTTCCTTGTCCTCTCCTATTGTTCTGTTTCTTGTTAATTTTTTCTTTAGCCTTTACAGCACTTTGAAAGGCTTCTTCTATATTTCTTGGTGAGAGAATACTGATCTCATCCAGTATTTCCATCCTCAAGCCATTAACATATCTCGATGTCTTCTCTGTAGTATCGTCAGTATAACCAGCCCGCAAATTTACACGATAAAATTCCTCTGTGTATTCCTTTATGGTCATACCTTTCTGCCTTAGATTCTACACTCGTCGATAAAGTTTGACCTGATAGTCTTTAGGCAAAAACCTGCCCTTCATTTTTGCCACCATTCTCGGCCACTTCTTTATTGGTAGCTTGTTCATCCTCTTCCTGTCTGCTTGGACGTTATCCCACCATAAAGCAGTGTGCCCTTTTAACTTGGTTGCAGCAAATCTAACTCTTTTGTCCTCACTTATTCTTCGTTTTCAAAATACTTATCTAACTCACTTACCCAATCTAGCAGAACATCTGCGGATAGATTGCCATCGTAATTAGAGATCTCAGGTTTGGGTTTGCTGCTGGCTAACAGTACTGATCTCAATAGTTTTATCTCTGGGGCTTCTTCCTCTGATCCTTCTGTGGCAGTTGCTGCTTCATCTTCACTATCATCCCCAAGTTCTGGGTCTCTTCTCCTTCCTGCCTCCACTGCTTCTAAGCGAGCAGTAAGGACCCTCAACTCTTCTCTCAAGCCCTCGTCTGCTTCTCTGCGCACACCTCTTCCACATCCCCATCTTTGAACTTCCATTTTTATTTTTTTTATTTTCTCGCTCTGATACCACTTGATGGGGCCAGCCCACGTGGTCCCGTCGTCGCTCCCTTTCCACTTGGTTTGTACTGTCGTTTGATATTTATGTACGTCGAATGTTGGATAGAGATATTTTGATTGTCAATCTGTGTTCAATTAATTGTTTGATTACGGAAGGTATGTTGGCGGTATATGCGATGGACACATGTATTGCGTTGGGATTCTAAACCCCGCCCTCGTATAGGGTTTCTGCCACCTTTGAGTTCATTTGGGTCCTGTGTTAGTTTTGCTTCCTCCTTTCGCGAGCTCTCGGCGATTTGGTGGTTTTTTTACAGTGGTTCTCTTCTGCGATGCTTTGTATTCAGTTGAAGCTTGGCTCCCGGATTCTTTGTGACACGAGTTGGTAGTCTGCAGTTTCGATGGGAGTTCTGTTAGTTGGTCCAGGGTTTTGTTGGTCTGAGTCTGTTGAGCTGTATGCTTGTGGTGTTTCTCACAGCATCGTTTGTTCGATTTCTATTGTGGAAGTGTCTCAGTTGTTTGCAGAACTATGGAAACCTGGTAAGGCTCGTTCCTGTTTGTATTTAGACTATCCAGCATTTTCGATGGTCGATTTCTTTTATGGTTTTTTTCCTCTGTGCGTCCTCTGTTCGATTATGGTCTGGGTCTTCAATGTCGTTACCTCTGTGTGTCGATTTTTCTTTTGAAAGTGGTTCTGGTCTCGTTCTACAACGGCGGTTCGGCTCAGGCACAGGCTCGACAAAACAATGGCGTTGTTCTTCGTCGTTTCCTGCTCCAATGCAACTGGTAAGCTTGCTATCTCTGCTATTTCACTTTACCTGTTCCTCTTTCGGCCTCTAACGACTTCGGCTCCTTGTGAGTAGGGAAAAAAAAGTTTGTGGTTGTGTTGGTCACGGCTCCTTCGGTAGGTAAGTGGAACCATTGTAGCTTCGGCTTGTTCTAAATTAAAATTGTTTCGAAATCTTGTAATACCTTTCACTATATTCTGATGCTCGTCCTGTGATTTCTTCTGTAGGTGCGGCGACCGAGGGTTTCGGTGTTGGGGTCTTCGACTACTCCAAGAAAGTTCCGGGTAGCATTGTTTTATTTGTCTGTAACTTGTTTGCCTGAGTCTCTCAGCGTGTGAGTTGGTTTAGCTGTAGGCCTCGAGCCACTGTTATGTTGAGTCCTGTTTCTAGATAGGGTCTCTGTCGAGTCGTAAGAGTCGGTTTGGAAAATGTATGGGATTTTTTATTTACGTGGATGAGGGTTTACATTTCCCAAATCCGCGAACTGGGTTTTGTTCTCAAGTTGTTTTTAAATATGGAATATGAATGGACATTAGCTTGATGATTGTAAATGAATTTCTGGAGCTGAAATTTTCATTATGCTGTTAAGATTTGCTTACCTGGGTTTTGTTATGGTTGTTCTTTTCGCTGTGTTGGCAAACTCTGTCTTTTCGCATGTAAAGAAATGTTTGGACGATTCCCGTTACGCGTTTTGGTTCCTCTGTTGATACTACTTGCAGACAAACGTTGTTCTTCTTATTTGAATTCAACGAATTCAGTACTCGAAGGTCTCTTTGCTTCAATTAGTCCTGTGACCATGCATTTACGACATTCACACAGTAATTTCTCTGTTAAAATATTTCAGACACGAATAGGACGCTATGAGGATATGTGCACAGAAAATTTGATTATTTTTATTCTTTTCTTTGAATACTTCTCCTTCTGTTCCGAACCCCTGTTTGTGCTTTGTTTCACTCTTTAATAGCACTGTTACAACTGTTCTAACTGTTGGTAGTTTGTCCAGTTTGTCAATTAGTTACAGCAGTTAATTTTCATACTGAATTTTGTTTGATTTTCCAGTACATTTTCTTTTTCATGACTTTTTTACAATAAAAACTTAATTGTTTCAAAACAATGACCCTAATCTGATTATTACTATTCCTAATTACAACTTATTACAGTATCCTCCTAATAACTTGATAAAAGAAAAAATAAAATAAAAGAAAACAAGTATGTTTCCCACTACATGAATCAATCCCTCCGTCCTCTTCAAAAACCATATTCCCTCACTTGTGTCTTTGCCCTGTCAGCTAGATGCTCCTGCATCACTTATTGTTGCATTGTCCTATTCTGCATTGTTGTATTTGATTTCCAATACAAATTGCATTGTTGTCTATGTTGTCGAAATTGCAATAGCATTGACTGTGCCGATTGGAAACAGATCTTGACTATAAGATAGATTTTCAATCATCAAATTCGGAAATAACCAGTATTATGCACAAATAAGACAAATGTTTTCTACAATGCTAAATCTATTTAGAAAAATAGTTTTTTTCACAATCACCATTATCGTATTTATGCTTTGGAATTATTCTGAAATCTCCAATATAAACACCAACGTTTGCAATATGTTTTGTCTCATTTTGTTTGATAAACTATGTTGGCACAAACAATGTTATTGTCATTTCAACTTTCTTATCTCTTAAATCTGTATGGAGTATTAATTTTGTCTTATTTAATTTGTCCAAAAAAGTTTGATACGTAACTAAGACAACACCATGAAAAATGCTCCATGTTATATTGTTACTAACATCGTCAACCAATAATGGCATAAAATCGATCTCTTTTTGCCTAGTCATGAGCATTGAATTGAAATTAATTTAGAAATAATAATAATTTGACATACAGTTAACTAAACCTAGATATAACTACCTATTTTCTTTTGTTTCTTCCCTATTTTCTATTCCTTTTGTTTTATCTCTTGCAATATCTATTTATGTAATAGTGTTAATCATTATCTCTACTCCCACATCCATATCTATCGTCAAATCATTTGAATCTAATATTTTTTGCATGTTCCAATATCAGGTTCATGGTTACCAGACAGCATCTAATTTCTATGCATATAGGTAAAATTCTAAATTGATTTTAGTTTCAATAGACATAAATGTTTTATAGAAATATTTAAAGTACCTTTTTCATTGTAATTTTTGTCATGGATATGAATTTCTAAGTTTTATATGTTTCCTAAAAATTGAAAAAGCCTTGTTTTTAGTTATAGTACATAAAAAAATATGGCCAAAAGAAAAAGAAAGAGAGCCATACAATGTAAAAATAATCAAATGACAATAAATAAAATGGAAACACAACTCTTAGAAAATTTATCATTGTCTTTAACAATATGTATTTTTCTTGTGTTCATCTTTCCTACTCTAACGATATGAATTAGATCAAATATATAGAGATAAGAAAAATAAGAGGTTCTAATTTCATAGCACGAAAGCAATTCAGACGTAACAAATACACAACAATAACATTTATTGTATAAGCGTGTTTAACACTCTCACATTATCCACTTTTTGAACTCCGCACCTCATTACTAAAGGGCTATAACATATATTGTATAATTGCTCTAAGTACTCACATATAGAATAAAGTTTTGCACCTTCATTTGAAATGAGCTTGTAGAGAAAATCCTTCATGCCATGCAACTACCAGAACGACCAACGTAAAACCTAGAGAATAAATCTATTTGTAACCATCTCCCCTGAAAAGTAATTGAACATGCATTTGTAATATGTATGCTAAAAAAATTGCACGATAAACACCCAATGAATGCTCCTATGGACAACATAACTAAAATTAGTGGTTACTATTGTCACATTACCTTATAAATATTCAACATATGTGTTAGGTACTGGGTAAAGACAAGCCTCATTCAACGAATGGAAAATTAAATAAGATTTATATAAATTAGAAAATTACTTTTTGCCGAAACTATGGTTAATACGCTAACATAAATAATCGATAGTAAATAAAACTTCGACCTACAAATATAAAAATTGTAGCAAAAAACAATAGATAGTCAATAGGATTTGACCACGAGGCGAATGTTATAACCTAGTGAGGCAGGGACTAATAATAATAACTAAAAACTCGACAACATAATAAACAGTCAGCACACTTTGACCACACAGTCAGTGGTACTAATAAAAATGTATCATTAAATAAATTTGATTTTTCCATAAATTTAAAGTCAAATTTGATTTACCCGGATGCGTGTGACATTAATCACCTCTAATGCCCTTAATGATTAAAGGACAAACATGGCACTGCTAGCGGAAGATCAGCGTGGCATCCCAGGATTTCATCCGACGTAAGACGGATAACCTTAAGAGAGGTGGATTTGGTAGGATCTGTGTATTAATGGCTCACGTCATCTAAGGAGAAGTAGTGGTCGTTAAATTGATGGCACGCTGGTTCATCCTCACCATAACTTATGCTCAGCCTTCATGCTCTAGGCTCCAGCTTGCTGTGGGTCTTGGTGAAAAGTGGGTCTCCGATAACAAAGGCAAGCTTCCTGCCTGCCCCCCGCCCTCTGGTCTGAGGTCTTATTGTGCTGAGATCTCTATTTGCCCGAAGGATCGATTTGTGCGGCCCTGTCCATTCTCTTCCTGTCTTGCTCCTGGTCTTATTGTGCCTCCCTTTATTCATCTCATCATGGTTCGATAGAGTATGAGGAGTGACTCTGGGGCGCATCGTGGTAGCCGGAGGCATTCAGTGGCCAGCGGTTCTGGGAACCCTGGACTGCATCCCGTTAATATCCCCTCCTCTCTGGGTGATTCGCCTCCTCTGAGCCCTGCTTGCAGGTAGACTCCGAATAGTGCATTCCAGACCACTCACTTTAAGTTTCAGAGTAACCTCAACATGCCAATGATCACCGCTCATATTACTATTATCCTCTTTGAAGAAGAAAACTGGCCTCAACCTGTGATTCGTGTTGCGTCCGAGCCTTCTCAGAGCAGTGAGCTGATTTCGGTAGAGGGAAGCCCGGAGAATCGCACAGGGAAAATTCTCGACAGGGAAGTTGCTCCTCTCGCCACTCTGCCTCCACATGCCATTGTATCGGTGGAAGGGGAAGGTAATTTCAATGCCACTGATCTCTCCAGGGCGCTGACAGAGGGAGAGAAAGCAGGGAACGATGGCATGCAAACGGGCATTACTGTCAGCTGGCGGAGGAGCTACCAAGTGAGGACGTGGCGGAATAAAGCCACCTGGGCATGCCCACTCTTTTTGGCCTTGCTAGTGTTTCATATAATCAACTTCAGGCAGTTTTGAAGGCAGCTCCGGTTAATCATCTACAGACAAATGGTGTTGTTTTGCTTATCGGACAGTGGGATACCAAAGATCTTGGGGTAGCTATGGAATATCTCTGTTTTTCTTTCGGGTCCCTTCTTCTGTCAAGCGGGTCTATCTCTAGTTTCCACTTCTGTTCTCAAGTTCTCTTAAACTGGTTCTCCCAGGTTCTCCCTATACTGGGGCAGTTTTGCTGGGTTGAGTGCTCTTGGTTAATTTTATCTGAAGCCTCAACTCCTTGTAAAAATATTTTACTTTTCAGTTAATAAAATTAGCCTTTGCAGAGGAAAAAAAAAAGTCAAATTTGATTTGGTTATAGTCAATGCTTCATTGTCCAGAGCTTTCATTATGCAAAGGAAGCTTCTTCCACGCGATGAGAGCTTTGATTGCAAGCTCTGCACAATGAAAGCTATGCACCAAGAAAGTGCCAAACAACGAAATAATTTGTTATAATTATGGTTCTACTATTTATTGGGAGGTTTTGTAAGATCATTAGTTCAAAGTATGTGTTAAAACTGACTGAGAAGCCGATAATTATTACTAAAGAGGTGGAGAGAAAATAATGTTGATACATTGTGCAAAGTGCTTAATATTGTAGGAGCCTTAATACTTTTTTAATCTCTAGAAACTAAGCAAAATCAGAGCTACATGGAAAAATTAGAGCTACCAATATTGCTTTGTTATTTTGTTTTATCAGGCTAGTTTTGTGATATGTGAAGGAAAGAGAAAGATTGTTGGAGAAGTGCACGAGAAAGGTTGTGTAGAAAAATTGGGAACAAATATATAGAAGTATCTTTGAAATATTAATTTAATATGAAATATGAAAAAATGAACACAAGTATAACATATACAATTAAAAATAATAATATATAGTGATAACTTTGCTAAGAGGTGTGATTATGTTCTATTTATTCTCATTTGATTATTATTTTTACATTATACAACTCTATGTATTTTTTGTTATATCTTTTATGTACTCTGTAATATGTAATGTTGTATTAAAAAATGCATACATAAATGTATATAGACATACGAAACATTACATAACAATGTTTTTGTTCCCTTCCTCACACAACGGTTCTTCCACACAAAAAAGCCACTTCACTTAATATTGCATAAATTGAAAATAAAAGTGCCACCATTCCACTCTTTTTTTTTTCTAAGTAAATCTATTCTATTAATATGAAATAAAATATGATTACATTAAGGCTCAGACCTCAGCAGTACTGAACATCATCTATCAAAAAATATCTCGACTGCCCCATCAATGGGGAAACCAGTCTGTGAAGGCAAAAAGAACCCACATATGGGTTATTAGTCTTAAACCAGAAAATATCAAAACATGGCAAAATAACTAGGAAAGTTTTCACAAAAAAATCATTTCAGAAAAGAACCATTCAGCAGAAGAAACACCCAGCTGGCATAAGGGTGACACCTGGCTGCTAAGTGTCATCACTTGAGGTCGTCTGGGGCAGGCTCCTCTTTGATGAGGCACGCATACTGATACCATTCATCCTCCTCCTTCGACGCATCGGTTTGAGGCCCACGAGCGGGTTGAATGCCACCAGAGCTACCAGCAGCTGCATGTGGCCTTGACGTGTCGTCCACTCTGCCTCTAGGTGTTTGTGTGTCTCCAAATCTTCCTTCCGCAGCATGTTGACCGCCACCCATTTCCTTGCCATGTAAGGTGGCAACCTCCTCGTCCATCGATTGCTTTCCAGAGTCTCGGCAACTCCTGGTCCTGTGAGCAGCTCGCTGCTATGCCCCAGTGTTCTCCGACGATGCATCCTACGAATCGTTTTCCTCACAGAAAACGATGGTGATTGTGCCTGTAATGACAGGCCTATTCAGGGTGTTGTGGAAGTGAAATTGTGTCGAGTGAGGAGAAGGGTGAGTGGGGAGAGGAAAATTAGTTGTATGGACAGCGGCGTCTCTCCGACTAGCACCTTCAAGCTGTGCGCGTCCGCGGCCACTACGAGTATTAGGATACCTGCCAGAGAAGGTTCCATAAGGGTTGGGAATGTCAGGGGAAGGGAAGGGGGAGGCGGAGTCAGGGCTGGGCATCACAAGAGGGTGGATGCTACCACCACAACATCCCCCTCTTCTGCTACGCATTCGGTGACATATGCGAGCCATGGCAGAATTCAAAGCTGAGCTATCAGTGGGGGAATTAGCTAAAGGACTGAGCAGAGGATGAACGAGGGAAGGTGGGCTAAAGTCAAATTGCAGAGCCTGGTGTGGGAGAAATGATGCCCATTACCAAGGTTTACACAACTTAGCAACCAGCATCGGCTCCCGGTAATAGTGCGAGAACAACCCTCAGCTGCCTGAGGCGGGCATATGCTATGGAGCAGGGGGGGAAGAGCAGCATTATGGCTAGTGGAGTCCATTGTTGTTCGAATGATGGGTAAATCTTGGCCAGAGTTTCCATTTAATGAAACTCGCAGGCTGCCATGAATTTTTTCAGGGTGGCATGGGAGGGAACACAGGCGGCCATGTGGCCCGTCCTCTTGCCACCCGACGGTTTAATCATCATAAATAGCTTGGTTGTAACCCGCATTCAAGTGCCACCATTCCACTCTTGACAAGCAATAGCAAATGTAATTTTTCAGTAGCCTTGTTTCAACGTCTCTTGAATAGTTATCCACAACCGCTTCTTCATTTGAAATATATCTAACTTCTTTGCATTTATCAAACAAAACATACAACTATATTAAGGATCCACTTTAAGCACTCCTCACAATAATATAAGCACATTAATATAAGTCATAATATGATCTAATTTAAAACATGATATTCTCTAATCACTTCCTCTTGCTAAGTAAATTTCACCTATAGTGTTAAATAGCCTTATATGGGATGCAAAACAAGAAAAATGGACTTGAGATAGTCCATGTTTCAACACTTCCCACACACGCTTTCTTCGTACAATGAAATAATAGCGGTACCCCCTCCCTCATTTATGTAATGGACCTTCAACCCCATTAGTTCTGGAATCATTAGAATCTTTAAGCACTCTGCACAATGTGTCAACATTACATATTCCACACCTTTGCATGATAATATAAGAAAATTAATATAAGTCATAATATGGTCTTTAATGTAAAACGCAATATTCTTCGAGCACTTCCTCTTGCCAAGTAAACTTCTCCTACAATGTTAAATTAGCCTTATGTGGAATGTAGAGGAATAAAGCTTGACTCGATATATTCCATGCTCCTACACTTCATGCACACCCTTTCTCCCACACTTCCCATACACCCTTTCTCCGCACAACAAAATAATAACAATTAGCCCCCCATCGCTTACGTAAGGAACTTGCAACCCCATCATTTTTTCCATATAATCTTTAAGAACTTAGCATAATGTATCAACGTTACTTTTTCCACACCTTTGAACATTAATATAAGTCATAATATGATCTAATTTAAAATGTAACATTCTTTGAGTACTTTCTCTTGGCAAGTAAATTTTTACTATAGTGTTAAATTAGCATTATGCGAAACGCAAAGGAAGAAAGCTTGACTCGATATAGTCGCTGCTCCCACACTTTTTGTACACCCTTTCTCCTGCACTTGTAACACACCCCTTCTCCATACAATGAAATAATAACAATTAGCAATCCCACCCCCCCGCCCC
>APFE031734594.1:985-21672 GCA_000404065.3 Pinus taeda | reverse complement strand
ATTGCACATGCAATGGGAGTTGTAAGTAGGTACATGAACAATCTAGGAAAGGAACATTGGATGGTAGTGAAATGGATTCTCAAATATTTGAAAGGTACCACAAATCAAGCATTATGCTTTGGTGGTTCAAACATTTCTCTACAGGGATACATTGACGAAGATATGGCAGGTGATAGAGATAACAGGAGGAGCACTACAGGATAGGTATTTACTATTGGTGGAATAACTGTCAATTTGCCTTCAAAAATCCAAAGTGTTGTTGCACTTTCAACAACAGAAGTAGAGTATGTTGCTGCTACAGAGGCTAGTAAAGAAATGATTTGGTTACAAAGGTTTATGGGTGAATTGGGTAAGGATCATGATATAGGCACGTTATACAGTGAGAGCCAAAGTACCATTCATATTGGAAAGAACTCAACATTTCATTCTAGGACTAAACACATATAGCTCAAGTACCATTTCATATCATGAATGTGGAAGATGGAGAGTTGAAGCTGGGAAAGATACACGCTAGCCAAAATCCTACAGATATGCTAACAAAAGTTGTAACCAGGGAGAAATTGAGAATATGCTCAGTTTCAATTAGTCTTCAAGGATGATGATGAAGATGAGAAATAGCCATGTCCAAAGAGGAGTCATTGTGCAACAAATGAAGTAGCGGTGGAGTTGCTACAATCATTCTCTAAGTGGGAGATTGTTGTGTGTGGAGCATGATTGTTCAGAGGTCTTTGTTTCAGCCAGATGTATACCCCAAGAAGTTTGTACACCCCTCCACGTGGGGGGGTGCGGGGGGAACTTGTCCCCCCTGTGGGGGTAGATCCCCCCCCCCCGACTGGGGGGTCCAGGGGCCAGTAGTCCCCCCACGGGGGCGCAGGGGCAGCACCCCCAAAGCTAGAAACAGATGTAAAATTTCCTTGTTAAAGTATACTAATTTCTAGTCAATCTGGGCCATTCATTAGGCAGATGATCTGACAGTAGAACTTATGTTTAGTTTAGGGTTGTTTGCCCTAGAAGGAAATCCCTCTCTTGGTATGAGGGCATTGTATTAAGTCTGTGTAATGTATGTGTATTCTTTGAGCGAGAAGCAGAGAAGTGAGACTGTGAGAAAAAATAGACGATATTACAGTGAATCTGCTATAGGTTGTGTCTCTTCATTTTGCTGGATAATAGAAAGGAAGGATTGGTTGTTCGTGGTGGACGTAGCCAAAATTGGGTGAAGCCTGTATATCTATGTCTCTCTTGTTTTATGCTTTTTCTGTGTTTATATTTTTGCAATACTTTATGTGTTCCATTGCTCCGTAATATATAATTTTCTAACATGATGTCCGTGGTACTGTCGATGGAGTTTCGGCTCTGGATATCTCATTACTACCAAAGTAAATGGCCAATTGTTTTGAGGCATTTTATTCTATCCATTAAGAATTTTTCCTCATCTTCTTCTTTATACTTCTTTGTATTCCTATCTATGCCTATCCCTTCACATTTTGGATTTATTTAAGTGATCATTTAGTAGGTTAAAAAGTTTCACACCTTACATATCCAAAGGCTCACAACTTGATAGTTTTGCATTTCAAATTGAAACTATTGCGCCTTATTGTATTTGCTTAAAATTTAAACTACAGGAGAAGTTTTTGAAGTGCACACAACTCCAAATTTTTGTTTTTTAATTGGAACATATATGCCTTATTATATTTGATTTCAACTAAATTGAGGAATTTTCTAATTTATATATTCTCAAATACGACCCTAAAATCATTACGAGAGAGGCAAGTATCCCTTCAAACTATATGTCCAAAAATAATAGAAATAATGGAATTTTCGTGGGACATCTTATTGCTTTAGTTTTTAACCCACAATCATTGCAAAATAATCCTAGATGTATGGATGGAGCCTTTTATGGGTCTCCTGTGGTACCAACTACGCACATTGGTACATTACTTTGACCAACTTCCATTGCCAGAACTGTCTTTATTATTTCTGCAACAGAAATCAAGGAGGAAAACCATAATGGTGAAATTGTGGCTCCAAATATGGTTTTAAACATTTTGAGGGGCATCAATAGATTTACAAAGACTAACAAATGATATTCATTTCAATGCAAGAGAAATCATGGTGCCTCTATCTGTAATAATTTAGGAAGTGTAAATATTAATAGTGATGATAATCAACACCCTCATCAACCTCCTAACCTAAGGATTAGTGGTGTAATGCATAAAGTCCCTATAACACCCTCCTCAAATGGTAATGTTCCATCCATTATCACTCATCTTGGGCACTAGGTTTGGCACCATTAACTTTGAGCATTCCTCTGACTGCCTCCCCTATAGATTATCATCATGTAATTACCACAAAGAAAATGCGCATTTCGTACCCATTCGTCCTTTTCTAGGCATTAGTTTTGGAACTACACCTGAAGGTTCTGAAGGTCTAACAACACTTTTACATGGGAATGCTGTGCAAAATGGACAACAAAAAACAAATGGAACACATCCATATATTCATGGTGGAGTCACATTAATCCTTGGAGGACCAGGTCAAGTTGTAGACCAAAAGCATTGACCTAATGGTTTCTCCATATAAGAGTGGTGTATGTTCCATGTTTTCAAGGTTGAGATACACCTAAAGTCAAGATTTTAATTTCAAATTTGGTGAACTCATTGACTTACAATGCATTTTCCTCTTGAAGAATTATAGGGCTAACATTTTGTTTTCTAACATACCTTGATCAAAGGTTCTTGTCTTTTCTCATCATGGTGGTGGTTACCTCCATGCATCATATGCTCTAGTATCGTTCCATGATAGCCAAATTGATTACCTATTTCTTCTAGGTTGTGATTATGACTAGGCTTAATTGCTCGACAATATCCACCGAAACTAAAGTTAGGGTGTGGTTTGGTTCACTAAGGGACTAGAGTTTCGATGACAACAACATCAATGTTTCTTTAATTTATGGTTAGATCACCACCTTTGCTACTATTATGATCTCATTGTACTTGGATGTTGAAAGATATTTGATATAGTCATTTTCCTTATCTTTAGTTTCGACACCCCCTAAAGGGAATTTTTGGAGGTCACCGTGGATCACTTTGCATGGGATCACCTTTATAGTTCATTATATGGGTAAGATTATAACATTATGTACATGTTCTCAAGGTAGACACTTACAATATATGTCTATTGTTTTTTAAAGTGTTAAAAAAATTTGTTTTTATAATGTGTAGTGTTTTTGAATTGAAGCATAGTTGTGTATTTTTCCATAAGCAAAAAAAAGTAACAAAAGGTTTCAAGGCCAGTCGAAAAATTGAATTAGAACCGTAAGGGAATTTTAGAATTTCTCCATATATCATAGCTAGGGTAAACTTTTCTCAATCTATGGCATCCACCTCTTAGTTGGACACCTATGTCTGGAATCAAATCCACCTGAGACTAGGTACCTCTCTTCATTGTACTATTAAAACTCTTACCCCCACATTGGTGTTAAATACTTGGTGGGTATATTATAAGTAATGAATCTTTCAGGGTGCTTTATTCTTTTATTACTTTAATAACTACCATCCTAAAGCCTACTCTTAGGTATTTTTTTGGCAAAATATGGGGAAAAGACCTTGTAATTGATGAGCTTCATCAACAATCTAGGAAAAAGACCACCTCCACATTTAATTCGATTTGCATGACAATCATTAATGACCATACTTTATTCATCGTATTAGAGGCTTCACAAGGATAGAAAGACCAAAAATTGCTTAAGTTTTATTTTTATAAATAAGAAACTAATTTTAGATAAAAAAACAATTGTCATCACATATGTTATTCAGTAGAACAAGGTTTGGCATTGATGAGAAAACATAGGACCATTTACAAACATAGGTAAATAAAGTGGATTAAAATGTTTTACCAATTCCTAGATTCCATATTTACTTGAGTTGCAAGTTAGTAAAACAAGGTTTCACATTGGTAAGAAAGCATAAGGCCATTTACAAGGGTAAATGGAGAAAGTTGATTAAAATGTTGGACCAATTCAACAATAAGGAATTTCATTCAACAAGATATAATATTACAATAAATACAAGGGAAATTCCTTGTGATTCCATGCTTATTTATTACCGATGAAGTTCACTATTACTTTTCGTTAATTTTGTTATTACCAAAGTTGGACTTGGAGCAATTTGTTGCTTCCCACTATTATCAAGAAGGATTACATTATTAAGTTCTACTTGAATATTCAATGAATAATTGATTCAACTTTGAAGAGATAAAATAATTTTTTAATTGCCAACATATACCTCGATATGAGGTTGTAATATTTATTTATTTATTGAACCTGAAAACATGAAAATTAGAAATAGAGTTTAATGACTTTGTCATCCTGTGTTTTTCATGATGAAATACGAGAGAAGAGATTGAAACCACTTATTATGTTATTAAATAAGTATTTAATAATCCTGTTACACCACCACATGGATAATGGATGCATATTTTAATTGATAAGAAAGTAATATTACTATAAGAACAAACTATTTATGTTGTTTTATGTGCATGATGGATTGGATTTACGATGACAATCTATATTGTTTTCACAGGTATCTCCATATGAAAGACCTACACTTAGAAAGGATTATGTCTTTCTGAAAGGCATGATATTTCGTTTGAAGTACCTTAAGATTTTTATTTGACCATAACAATAAAGGAGAGTTATATTCATCTAGTTCAAAGTTCATGTTATGGTCTCAATGATTTGGATACTTCATTCAAATTAAATGATATATAATTGAGCCCAAAGTCAAGAGCTAGGTTTGCTCCCCAATAAGCTTTCTCAGCATGTATTGTTATTTTTGAAATTACTCTTTTGCATGGTGATCATTTTTGCGTGGTGATCATTGTATATATGCAATTATAGGTGTTTCTACATATTTATTATTATTATTATTATTATTCCTTTTTAGTACTACATTTTCTATTTCAATGCATGTCTTCTTTATTAGAAAATGCTTTTCCTTTCTATCCATGGAGAGAAAAATAGTCACCCATGTTCACAGGATCGATGGATGTAGATTTACTATACAAAAGATTACAAATAATCGAAAGATGTCAATATCTTGATTTTGATCTTATCTCAATGTGACAATGATTTATTGTACTAAGGAGATCTATCTAGTTTGCCACTATTATGTGAAGTCACATGTAAACTCTAATGTCTCAAGGGTTATAGTCATTGTTGAATTTTACTTAGCAACTAATGCTTGTGAATGTCATTGATCCTGACATACCCTTTTTTAAGAGTCTACTATATCATATATCCATTACCTTCCTCTGTATAAATTATATTTATCCCTTATGGAAGCATATGTTGTGCATCTTATCAGTATGTGTGTATCTTATAGATGTAAAATATATGAGGCATTCTCCATACTCTAATGTTGTATTAATTATTCCTATTTTGACCTTGATGCAAACAAACATTGATCCGATGTGATCATCAAGTTTTTTCGCCATGATAGTGTTTTTATATTATGTATGTTGCATTCATGCATGTTTATATGTTTTCTTGCATACGAGAAAGAGAGAGAGAGAGATGTGAACATTGGTACTTGTTGCTTTCAGGAGCTGCATGACTACTAGGCTTCCATGTCTGTGTTGGGAGTGGAGGAGAGAGGTGGCTCCTAGAGTGATATTTTAAGAAAGGTGTGCATCTCAATCATTTTCTATTACTTTTGTGCCATATCAATTTCGAGGTTATGCTTACCTTGTGGAAATGGAAAAGATTGGATGTTTTAATTTTGTAGTAGTTCAGGGACCTCCTCTAATCAATGTTATTTGCAAATGAATTTAATGTATTTATACATTTGAAGTCATCATTGTTGTTGGTGTTATTAGTAGATTATTGACTACATAATTTGCCTATGAATTTTAATATTATAAGTATAGAGCTGATTCTTAACATTGAGGTGGTGAAAGACGAAATTTCCACCAAAATGAAAAACTTTCAAATTTGACACTTTGATCATTGCAACTAGGTCCACCTTAAACTCTATTTGTATTTATATCATTTTTCAATATACTCATAATAATAAATTGTTATAAAAAATTTAAAAATAATTTTTTTATTTAAATTATTTGTGTAGAACCAATTTCTTTTCAAGTTACTTATATTTTTTCAATTAATTAAATTTTTTACTTTGTATTTTATTCTTCTAAGATATTATATTAATTTCGTTTATCTTTTTATTAAACTTACTATAACTAGATCCACATGATGGCAATGTGAAAGAAAAATCCATGACATTACCACTACATGGCTCTTGTTTATTATATGTTGTCATTTTCTTTCCATTTGTTTTCACGAATCATCGACAACTTAAGATTTTTAGCATGTAACTTAGTTGGAATGGTTGTGCCTAATATTTTCCTGAAGGTTGAATACTAGGTTCCTAAGGTGTTCTTTTCTATGGTGGAATTTTTTTTTTTTTTTTTATATATACGTCATTTCACCACATAATGCCCACTGTTGCCCAACTAAAGAAAGCTTGTTGTGGTTTCTTTCTTTTCTGGGAAAAAATGGCATTAAAAAATTTTGATGTTGAGGTATATGTCGTATAAATATTGTATATTCTACTTTAGTTTATATTCTAGTGTTCATCATCTTTCATGTCTTATACTATGTGTTGTATCTTCTTTCATTTTCAGAAGAGGAATACAATATTGATGGTAAGAAGCAGGAATTGATGAAAGAGGAGAAAAATAGCACTGAAGTGACAAAGGTAGAAAGAGAGAGAGAAGAGAACCTATCTAGTGATACTCATAGAGCAATATTCTGAATGAGACACACACATATGTATTGGTGGTCAAATATTTAGAGTTGGTGACTTCATCTAAAATGTCTTAGAAACACAATAATAATGTTCTTAAGTGGTTAAACAATATTTCGTGTGTAAATTGTAGTCCAGCCAATATTAAGTTGGAAACTCATATTATAATACTTGACATTTCATATAATATAATTTATGTGGTTGAAATTATTTATAGTTGTACTTAATATTATTTAGTATTGTGATTAAAAATGTAACTTTATGTTCTCATGTTATATGAACATCCACATTGTATGACATTTTTTTTTTGTAAGCTGTGGTATTACCTTTCTTATCTATTTATAAAATCAAGTTGTTCCATATATAGCAATTTGGTGGCCTCAACTTGCCCATATGGGAAACCAAGTCTGTAGGCCACCTGAGTCTCTTATAGGCCATCCAATAACAAAATTTAATTAGTCTTTCAATCCAAGCTAAGTAAACAACACATCTAAAAACACTAATCATGTTCCAAACTAACATAAAACATCTGGAGAGAAAATGATATCCGCAAAATGAATCAAACCGGAAACTGCAAGAAACTAATCCTTTCGGTCATCTTTGTCAGGTTCCACATTTGCTGGTGCTGTCACCGAGTCACCTGGTGTTGGAGATAGCTTCATCAATTATTTTTGGATTTCATCTAGCTTGTTGTCTTGCTTAATCATGATGATTTGCAGGTTTTGCATATCCTTTTTAATATTTGGCATACCTTGGGCTATTTCTGCCATTTCACCCGCCACCTGCTCCAGAGCCCTGGCTAGTAAGCACTTCAACACCCAGTACACATGCAGGTCTTGCCTATAGAGCATCATCCTACCTCTGGTGTGCTTGGGTCGGGGATGATATCCTCCCATTCCTCCATCTCGAGCTCATAATCCTCTTACATGACGTTGTCTTCCATCTCTTGTATTAGCTGACAAATGTAAGCATCTGTGCCTTCTTTGTATGCGCGCACAACTTCTTGCATAGTTGTCCTCATGGGTTTCCTGCCACGCCTCTAACTCGTTGGTGTCGAGGACTTCGGGTCATTTCCACCAAGCTGGCTCTGACGCCCCCTGCCTCCACGACCACTGCCTCTACCCAAGCGAGCCATCTTTCCCTTTACTGCCTCTTATTGACAATTATCAACAACAAAAGTTAGCTTTCCAGGAATTACACTCATCCCATAAGCCGGCATGTCCCTTTCGCTGGGCCTGCCTTCACCACTCCAGTCACCCCCGTTATTCTAGATAATCACTGGTCTCTCTCCCCCTGGGCTAAAAATGGTTGAGCCCTCTATTATCCTATCCCCCACACAGATAGCATACTTAGTTTTCTCAGGCTGCCCCTTTGCCCTGCTCCTACAGCCCCCCAGCTTGCTGGTGTTCTGTTCCTCACACTGACTTTCCATGCGAACCTCTGACCCATTTAGACCCAGCTCTTCCTCTGCATTTCCCAACTTGCCTCCCTCCTACAACTTACTATGCATAACAAGGTGAATTGCAGACCCGCTCAAACTTGGCCCTTCCCCATCAATTCTCGGCTTTCCCCCCTCCTCCAACATAATTTTCATTACGGAATTAGATGCAGGAGTTGAGGCTAAGGAAACATACTCGGACTTACGCTCGACTGCAGAAGAATCTGACACCCACTCTGCTCTATTCTCCTCCTTCCTTCACTGCACACTAGGCTCTCTTCCTCCCCTAGCCACCCTCATGAACCCTGTTATATACCTAGGGGGGATAATATGGGGTACCAAGGGAGGTACCCAAGGTAATAATGTAATAATGGGATGCGCCATAGTAATAAATAAGGTGGTTAACCCATGTCATATAAGGGACCACAAGTAGTTAATAATAATGTAAGGGGCCCATGGTATTAGTTGATGGTATGAGGAAACCATTGTAATGATGCATGGTATTGTATATATGAGGCCTATATAGAGGCTAGAGACTCCACATGGAGAGATATGAAGAGAAGTATTCTTGTATGAACAGGCATATGGCTTGTGGAGTGTTCTCCTTCCTTAAGGAGTGAATGTACGGTGTTGCCCTACCTTAAGGGTTTTGATCAATAAAGAATCATTTCTATCTTATTTCTTGGGTTTATTTGCATAATATTATATTTCCATATCAGATCTATAATATTTCCGGGTTAGATCTACAACAATTGGTATCAGAGCACTTTTTTGGGCACAAAAGTGGAGAATTGTTTTTACTTTTTGTAGGATTTAAAGGGCGGCGAGTTTGCAGATCCGATCTGTACATTTTGGTTCAAGATCTGCAAAATTTGATTACAGATCTGTATTCTTTGTAAAAAAATAGCCGATTTCAAAAAAAAAATCGGTCAAATCGGAGTCCAGATGAAGGAGATATCGCTGATCTAAAAATCAGTAGGGTTGTAGACAATTTTTCGGGGCAACGAATTTGCAGCGCAGATATAGACCACTTGACACCATATCTGCAAAATATAATTGTAGATATGGAATCTTTGTGAAAAAACACCTAATTTCAAAAAAACAATCAGTTGAATCGAAGTCCAGATGAGGGAGATATCGTTGATTTAAAATCATCTATTTTTTCAGAAATTTTGGGTGACGGCGGGAGAGTAGCAGTGCGGATCTGAAATTCCAGTGTCTGAGTCAGTATTTCTATCACATGGGCAGATGCAGAATGATTGTTCCATTTCCAAAAACAGGTTATAATAGAGATTCTGAGCAATATTGACGAAACTGTGACAATTTCAAATTTTCGCCAAGTTTTTTTTTTTCTCAAAACCCTCTTCATGGCGGGTCACGGTTTTACAGGAAAAGATAATGGTCTTACTATTGAAGAATACATAAAAAAATCGAAATCATTATGGAAAAACAATTGGAAATGGCTGGTATTGGGTAATTTTGAAGATCAGGCAACCACATGGTGGGGATTAGTTAACCAAAAGAAGTGTCTCAACCTGCCCGATGACAAATATGAGAAATTACTTTTAGACAGATGGTCTCATGCCAGAAAACAAGATAAGGAGAAACATGTGGGTCTATTTCCTACTGGTATATCCTTATTACAGGTTCATGGGTTGATTCAGAAAGAGAAGATCGTTGTCTATAAATCCTAGTTGCAAGCATAATTTTATCAATGTTAATTTGGCAAAAAAATTGCAAGTTCCAGCCAAACACATTGAAAACACACAGATGGATGATGAAGATGTTCGCATGTATAAGGATATGAAGAGAAGTATTCTTGTATGAATAGGCATATGGCTTGTGGAGTGTTGTCCTTGCTTAAGGGGTGAATGTACGGTGTTGCCCTACCTTAAGGGTTTTGATCAATAAAGAATCATTTCTATCTTATTTCTTGGATTTATTTGCATAATCTTATATTTTCATATTAGATATATAATATTTCCGGGTTACATCTACAACAAACCCCTTCCCATCTGTCTTGCATCCCATCCCATTGCCACCACCATTTATTCCCTCCTCTCCCCCCACTCTCCTATCACCTTGCTGCCTCGAAACTCCTTCAGGCATGTAGGATGCCACCTCGTCCATCTGATCTATGATGAGGGCAGTAAGTGGCTGACCTGGCCGACCTATCCCCTGCGCTATCCTTCTATTCGTACTCTCCAATTCCACCACCCCAATCGGGGGCCACCTGTATCTACTATCTTAAGGTTGTGTCCTCATAGTAATCTGGGTGATGATTGTTTTGAGGGGCTCAAGTCCGAGCTCCTTAACACACGACAGCCATATACTATCCATCTCGCCACCTTGTCCATTACTTCCCTAATTAGCTAGGAAATTCATTGCTTTGTTTCCCTCCATTCTTACATATTTTATGATCATATATTCAATTCGCTTTGTGATGGCTTCCAGATCTTGGACTAGGCTAGTCGTCCTCCAGCTTTTCGCAAATTCCCAAGTCTTACCATTATTAAGTTTCCTAATCATGTCTATAACCAGTTGGGAGTCGCCCTCTACTTCCAGGTTGTTGTACCCATTTCTTATCACTATTCTTAGTCCTTCATAAACTGCCATAAGCTCAGCTTCGTTATTGCTCATGATACCACCATGGTCTCATTAAACCCATCTTGTCCTACCTTGGTCATCCCAGAAGATGCCTCCATGCCCTGCCGGCCCCAAGTTACCTTTGGAAGCTCCATCAAAATTCAGTTTGATGAAACCTTCAGAGCGATGAGAGAAATGGATAGGGCTAATGCTGTTTGTTTCAGACATTTTCATCATCTGAGGAGCAACCATTCCATGATCTAGATTTAGCTTGGTCAGGATCTGTTCTTCCTCAGGTGTCGTTTTCCAATCCTCTTGACTCCAAGCTTCCACTAGAATAGTTTCTCTTATATGAATTAGGGTTCATTTCCAGACCTACTCTAGAGGCATCTCTTTGTTTTGAAAGATTCTTCGATTTCTTTCTTTCCATATCATCCACATATTCATGCCCATCACAAGATTCCAGGCTCTTCTAAACATAGGGCTCGTGAATTGACCGCGCCCCCATTGTTTAATTGTTTCTTTGATGTTATGATGATCTTTGTTTGTCCTTCCAAAGAGTCTCCTGATTTCTTCCCATTACTGTTGGGAAAAAGGACAAGAATTCAAAAGGTGTTCTTGCATTTCTTAGTCCTGTTTACATAAACAACATCTGGGGGGCCCTAAAATCCACAATTTTGAAGTTGATCCCATGTTAGAATGCACCCTTTGCCTACACTCCATAGGAAGTGAGTCACTTTTGGCCACCAATTCCTTTGCCATATTTGTTTCCACAAAGGTGTCAGGTCATCTTGTTCCTGTGGTGCGATGAGTTTGTAGGCCTCGTTGATTGTGAAGGTTCCCTTCATTGAATGACCCCATATCAGTATGTATGGACCTATTCTGATAGCTATTTTCTTGTCTTCATTTCTCTTATATACAACTCTCTTTGTTCTGTATCAATATGCCTATCCCATTCTTCCAGATTTTTCCAGGTTCTCCAAGACTCCTCTTGGTGTTCTTCATTCCAGAATTCGCTAAAATATTTCAAACCTTCCTCTTTTGCCCTCTGGCATGTGTTTCTTAGTCCCTGAACATCATTCATTTTCTCCCTTTGTTGCCAAGCTTCTTCCTAGAATTTGGTTGAATTTTCGTTCCGAATTTCCCAAAAGGCATGCTTGGATACTATGTCCCTATTTTGACTGGCCAGGTTCCATATTGTAGAGCCTCTAGGTGTTTCCTCAAGGCTTGAGATTTCTTCTGTTGTTGCTAGCCTGTTATATTTTTAAATCTAGATTCCTTTCCATAGGTCTCCTCCTCCCATCATCCATCTCCACCAGAGCATAACCCCCATTACTTGGTTCAAAGTGAATGGATCTCTCAATCCCAATCCCCCTTCCTCTTTACTCTTAATCAAGCCCTTCTAGGATATCAAATCCCATTTCTTTTGTTGCTTCAGTCCTCCCTAGAGGAATTTTTTGAAGATCTCCACCATTTTGGCACATGCTCCTTTGGAGGCTGCCGTTGTCGAAAGTTGGTAGGTTGGGATTGCTTGTAAGACTGCTTTGACCATTACTACTCTTCCTGCTATATCCAGGGTTCTGAAGGACTAGTTTTCTAATATGTTCGTAAGTTTCTCAATGGTTTGTTGCCAACTCACCATCTTTAGAGGATTCAGGGCTAATGGGGTGCCAAGATATTTTGTGGGTAAGTTGCCCAAACGAAAACCCAATAATCTTGTTAAATATGTTTTGACATTACCTGTAGTGTTGAAGAAGAAAGTGCATGATTTCTCCTTATTGATTTGAGTACCAGATGCTTCCATGAAGAGGTCTAGGATCCCTTTTAGCTTCTAAATTCTTTGAGAGAAACTATGCAGAACAACATGATATCATCCACAAATTGTTGGTAAGTGATCGTCAGGTTATTACCCCATATCTGGAGCCCTTTGATTTTCCTCTCCTGCAATTATTTTTTGATATATCTTCCTAGTCCTTTCGATGCAATGATGAACAGGAAGGGGGATAGAGGGTCCCCCTGCCTCAGTCCTCTAGAGGCATTGAAGGTTGAAGTTGGCGTCATGTTTAGAAGAATGGAGAAATTTGGGGTGGAGATCATATCAGATACCCAATCTATCCAACTATTGCAAAAACTAAAGGCCGTTAGTACCGATTTAAGGTATGCCCAATTCAGACGATTGTAAGCCTTAGAGAGATCCATTTTGATCATCATTCTAGTTTTGGATTTCAAACAATGCACTACTTCTTGTGATACTACAATGCACTACTTCTTGTGATGCTACCAAGCCATCCAAAATTTTTCGACCTTCCACAAACACAGTTTCTTGCGGAGAGATAATGCTAGAAAGGATTGGCTTAAGTATTTTGGACATAAGAGTTGCAATAATTTTATATATTACATTACAAAGAGAAATGGGTCTAAAATCTTGGTGATTATCAGACTTAGCAGTTTTAGGAATAAGAGACAGGAGAGTCGAGTTTAAGCCTGGACATACCTTCTGATTTCTTCGAGATTCTTCCACCACCTCCAAAATGTCTTGCCCTAAGAATTTCCATCTCGCTTGGTAGAATTCCACTACAAAGCCATCTGGTCCAGGAGCTTTATTCTTCTTCATCCCTTTCACTATCTCTTCCACTTCCTCCAGTGTTGCTGCTCTCATAAGAGCTAGGTTTTGGTCTCTGGTGATCATGCTTGGTATCTCATTACAGATTCTCCTAATAGATTCTCCTCTATCCTCTTAGGGTTCTGTAAGGAGTTCTTTGAAGTGACTTACTACAGTCTATTCCATTTCCTCATGCTGGGTTAAGAAAAGTCCTTCTTTGTTTTTTAGAGAGAAGATTATATTTCTCTGTCTCTGCTGAATCATGGCCTGATAGAAGAACTTCGTGTTCCTCTCCCCTTCTCTTAACCAGTTCACTCTTGATTTTTGTTTCCAAATAATCTCCTCCTATTTCCTTCTTTCTTCAATTTGGCTTATCAAAACCCCTTCCTCTCTAGCAAGTTCCTCACTTCTGCCTGCTGTTATGATTTCTTGTTGCAGTTTCCTCATTTTCTGGTCAAGAAGCTGCTGGTCCTTGAAGATGTTCCCAAATTCCTCCTTGTTCCATTTTTTTATTTTCTCTTTTAGTTCCTTTAATTTTAATTAGAAGATCTGCATTCTACTTCTTCCCCTTTGTTGGCTTTGTTTCCACAATTCTTCCACTTTTGTCATGAACTTCTCGTCTCTAAGCCAGAAGGCCTCAAACCTGAAAGGACGTTTTTTGGGGCTAGCTTTGATGTCAATTTCTAGTTTGATCGGCAAGAAGTCAGAACCCATTCCCAAAAGAATCATTGCTTCAATGAAGATATCCCGGTTTCTTATTTGTTCGGATATTAAGAATCTGTCTAGCCTTGAGGCAATTTGGTGTATGCCTCGTCTTCTGTTGTTCCATGTGTGAATCCCATTTATCATAGGTATGTCAACCAGTCTTTATTCTGGGATCATGTCTCTGAAGGCTTCGATATCTGAGTCTATTCTTCTGAGGCCTCCTCATTCTTCCCTTAGGGATGTGATCATGTTGAAGTCTCCTCCTACAATCCATGGAGTTTCTGGGAAGAGACTTTAGATTTTTCCCAAGTTCTGAAGGAAGATCCTGTGCTCCCCCAGTATATGTGGACCATATACTCCAATGAGAAGGACCCTTTCCCTTTATCCAATATTCTTGAATTTTCTCGAAGGAATTCAAGGCACACTTACCCAATTTTCAAATTGAATCTCCTCTGCGTTCCAAAGAATTTCCAAGCCCCCTGCACTTCTTATGGCATCCTGGCCTATTATCTCACATTGCGGCTTAAATTTACTCATCATCTCTTTCAATTTCTATTCACTAATCTTGGTTTCTTGGACTATCATTATACTACGCTTATCTCTCTTCAGTCTCTCTTTCAAATATCTCTGTTTCCCCTTACTATTCAGCCCTCTAATATTCCATGTTGTAATTATCATTTTAACAGTTTGAGGGGTTGTTGGAATACCTATGACAGAGGTATGACTCTTCCTGAGTTTACCAACATTTCTCCAACCATTTGGATGGTCTTACTCATAGGTCCTCTTCCTCGTTTTCTTCTGCCCTTCCTTGCATTACCTGTATATGTGCTTTGTCCTCCTTGCGATCCTAACTATTCTAGTTGGTTTATTATGGCCGCCCCTCTTTTTTCCTTATATCTTTGGAACATTTCTTTGTATAATTGCTTTTGATCTTCTGGAATGAATCTTTCGTCCAGATGCCTCCACTCGTGTAGAAGTATCTTCGTGACTTGTTCCTCTTCACTTCCTTTGTCCTTTTAGGGGTCTATCTCCATTTGGGTCTCGTCTTGAGGGTTTTCTGTTCTCTCTCCTTCCTTCTCGAGTTCAAGATTTGTCTGCATTTTATTTTCTCCCTTGTCTACCTTTATAGGTTTTGCTGGTTCTTTGTCACTGTCTTCCCCTTCCACTTGCATTTCCTCTTCTTGTAATACCTCGAACTTGTTATCATTTTCCTGAGTTAATACCTTAGAAGGTGCTTTCTAATTAATCGGTCCTTTTTGAGGTTTTCTTTAGTGAGCAACTTTTGTGAAACCCTCATTGTCCTCCCTGCTTGCTGCTTCCTCCTTCCTCACTTCTTCTCCCTTCCCAAGATCTGTTGATGCTCCAGTTGCATTCAAAGGGCATGATTTGAAGAGATGCCCGTATTCATGGCATCTTCTGGAGTGGAATGGAATATGTTCATATTCCACTGGTTATTGCCACACCTCATCATGGTATTCCACTTCAATATAGCCCAGAAGTGGTTCCGCGATATTCATGTACACGCAGATCCTAGTGTAGGATGTATATCTTCCCCTCCTAGTGGTTTTGACCACTTTGGCAAATGTCTCAATTGAGTTCCCGATACCCTCCAGAATCTCTGGATCCCAGAACTCGATTGGGAGTCCAAACAGCCTGACCCATATTGGTGCTGCTAGCATTTTTTCCTTGTCTGGGTTGTAGCATTCTTCCGAGTGCCTTGTAAAGAGACCTGCGTTGTTAAAGAAGTAGGGTCCCTCCTCAAAAACCCTCTTGTTATCTTCCAGATCTGTTGTATCCATTTGACCAGTTCTTTTTCAAACGGCCATGTTCCCACAAACTTACAAATCAAAGCATGATCTTTCATATATCCTCTGTATTCTTCAAGTTTGTTGTTTGGGATTACAAACCTAGGTTTTTTCATTGCTCTGGGTAGGCATCTGCTTCCCAACCCCACTTACCATCGAGCCCCCATGACCGATGCATCCTTGCTTTCTTTCCCTGTGCTTCTATTCACTCCATTCCTGCTTGTCTCGCCTGCTGCTACATTCTTATAGATGGGGATCTCTCCACCCCCACCCAAAGCTGTCATTTCTTTGTCAGCCTCATCTGTATTCTTTCCACCTTCCTCCAAGCGTCTCAAAACTCTCCCTTTTCCTGATCTGGTGCAGGTGGCTGCAGGCTGCCCCTGCACCGTGTCCAAAGTTCTGGTCCACCTAAGGCAAACCGCGCCAAAACCCTAACTCTAAACGCTTACCTTCATCGCTCTCCCGATAACGCCTAGTTTTCTGTCTTTCTTGTCCCCCTATATGACATTTTTTTAATTTAGTCGCAAAATCATACTAATTAATTTATGTTGATTAGTAATGAATACACAAGATCAATTTAAAACTACTAAATTAGTAGTTTATATTGATCAATGATTAACAAAAATAAAATGAATATATGACTAAATTAGTCTTTTATAATGATTATTGATGAAAGCAAATGAAATGAATATAAATTACTAAATCAGTCATTTATATAATGAATATTAAACTACCAAAAAAAGATAAATGACTGTTGTAAATGATAAATTTTATATTACAAATAATGGCTAATTTTTTCATATATATGACTATTAGTAGCTAATTTCAAGTATCTTATAACATGACTGAAATTTAGTCATTAATTGGTTTGAAACAATGACTAAAATCTGCATATATATGACTATTAGTAGCTAATTTACATTTATCTTATAAACCGTCCAACATTTTGGTCATATTTATTTGGTCATTAATTAGTTTTCTTGGGCGATAATGTTGTAGTATATTTTTGTGTGTATTTGATCATTAATTGTGAAAATTAATGATTAAATCAATGATTAAATTAATGACCAAATTAATGACTAAATATACTACTACATGGTAAAATTGAGATAGTCAATTAATGACTAAGCTAAAAAGACTAGAAGTTGGTCACGTTATAAGATATTGTAAATTAGCCACTATTGGTCACCCACTGAAAATGGTCATTTATATGCAAATTTTAGTTTCTTTTCTAGTAACTAATTAGTCATTTTGCACTAGTGTTTATCTTCATCTCGACATAAAAAATGATGGTGTGATGCCTACTATTTATATAAAGTTTTAGAACAAGAGAAAATAATAACAATGTAGGTCAAAATATTTTTTCACAACGTAAAATTTTAATTATCACATTCATTACTTATTTGAAAAAGAACATGGATGTGGGTTCTTACCAAATTAAAATTCAGAAGGTTAAATAGTCATGTGTTTGTTGGATGTTGGATAACCCACAAGGAATTGCAAAATTGATCTATTTTTCTACTCAACCTTCATTTCCGTGGTTGTTTAAATAGGGATGAAACTTCTATACAATAAAGCCTAGATTCCTTGAATTGGGCTAAAGTTTACCATAAAAAAATACATTTAACTAAATATGGGGCATGAAAAACCATAATAGAGTGAAAATGAATTCTATAATGTGAAATAACTCTAAATAATCTATATTCTCATAAAATTAGGGTGAAGGTTGGGCTAAATTTTACCATAAATAACCACATTTAAACAAAAGGGGCATAAAAAAGTATAATAAAGTGAAAATGAATTGTATAACGTGAAATAACTCTAAATAATATATATTCTCATAAAATTAGGGTGAAATCTTGGTGAAATTTTACTATAAATAATTATATTTAAACAAATTTTGGGCATGAAAATATATAATAGAGTGAAAATGAATTCTATAACGTGAAATAACCTAGATAATATATATTCTCATAAAATTAAGGTGAAATATTGGCTAAATTTTACAATAAATAAATACATTTAAAAATATGTTGGGCATGAGAAAAAAGAATAGAGTGAAAATGAATTCCATCATGTGAAATAACTTCAAATAATTAGTATTTCATAAAATTACGGTGAAATATATCATGATAATTACCATTACCCAAAAAATAGTGAAAATGTGGGTGTCTCCTTTGAATTGTACAAGGAAAATCAAAATTTTCAACTCTTCCCTATCAAAGTTCCATGGGAAATTCATTTTAAAAGTAATTTTATTTAAATAAATACTGGGAGATCCATAGTCAAACCTCTCTTTGTGAAATATTCGCCCAACCAAAATAAAAAACTATTTAATTTCACCCATTAACGAAATTTCACCCCTACAATTTCCTATGGGTGAATCTCCAAGGTTCTCATTTTTGATGAGTGATTTATGTCCTCATGATAATTTTGCTCCTTATCCTATCTATATAGTTTGAGCCTAATATTAAAAGGCACCCACTCAACTGAGTGTATGAGCATGGAAGAACACCTATCCCACAGCAGAATCGACCCTCCTACATCCGTGGTCAACGAAGGTCAAACGATGGCATGTTGGCGACAAAGACAGCAATAGCACGCATTCCAAATCGATTTAGTTTTGTTTCCCTTTTAAAATTAGTTTAGGATAGAAACATTTTCAAAATTCACGATATGGTAAAAGCGGCAACAACCTGCTCATGAATGTGCATTCATTTTCAAGGGATGTAAAACCATATGAAAACCCAGTTCTGAGTCAGTCGTATTATCATTATCATTATCATTGTTTCGAAAACAGAGTTTTGAATTTAATATCAAAGACTTGCATTACAGTCACGATTTCATTGTGTTGATTTGGTAATTGTTGGATCACAGTCCAGTATACCTCTGGAACGCGGACGGGCCCTGCGTAACGTGGTATACTGTTGTTTTATTTCATTTACAGTTAGGGTATTAAATATGTGCAGTGATTAAAATTGATGATATGTGTATGATTTATGTTTATGAATGCGCTTGAATAGATCATCACTGAGATCGTGAATCATATCCTATAAGGGATTTGATCCCTTGTTATCTTGTAGAGCAATGTCATCAACTCTTAAGCTTATGATTTCCATATATTTTTATCTTGTGTGACTGTTAATGAATGTTGAGTATTTGCTTAACAGGGGTTTTATGTATGATGTCTCTGTAAGGGGACTAAAATCTTGGTTTACAGTGATACACAACGTTTTGGTTTGCTAAATGAATTGAATCTTGGTTTATAGTGATACATAGTGTGTTTTAGTTTGATAATGAATTGAATGCCAGCGTTGTAACTAGGCAGATTAGACTTAGATAACGATCCTTTATGTCTATATACTTTAGACGCACGCCTTTAAGTCTACGCACCCTGGTCTATAATAAATATAGCCTAGTCTAGCACCCTAGATAGGACACTACATTTTGGCGTCATTGCCGGGGAGGCGTACTTAAAGGATTAAAAAGAAAAAAAAAATCAATAAACAAAAACACAATTAGAAATCATGTTCATTTATGCCTAGATTTAGAGACAGTCAGGGTAGATTCATAAAATCCCCCCCGCCATTCAAAAACTAACCCATCATCATTAGGAGCAGACTCTTTAAGGAATTCAACACCAGCTGAGGAGGACATCATGCAAGCATTAGAGGATAAACAAAAATCAAGAAAGAGACTTACTCTCATCGAAAGGCAAACTTTATTAACACATAAATCGCAGAAGAAGTACTTTCCTAGGTCTTCCACACAAGGAGAAAGTAGCACAGTGACCAAACAATCTTTCTTTAATCTCCTCTTTGAAACAAGCGAATCTGACACAGAGAAACCTATTAAAATGGCTGAGGAAGGAGATGGATCAGTACCACATCAAGGACATAGAGACGAAAAAGAGTCAACTTTTCCTTTTCCTATACATGAACCACAAGAAGATGATGAGATCAAAATGAAGAAGATACCTCCATCAGTGCTACTAACTTTTATGGTATGGCTTCAGAAGATTTGGACTCATTCTTGTTCGAGTTTGACATTGTATGTCGAACATATGGCTATACAGATGATGCCCATAGGCTTAGACTTTTTCCAGCGACATTAAAGGCATCAGCCTTAAGATGGTTCATGAGGCTTCGTGAGCATGCTATAGTTGATTGGGATGGCATGAGAAGAGTATTTCTAAGGAAATATCAACCTTACTGTAGATCTAAAGACTCTAAAGATGACATCTTTAGAATGAGCCAACAAGAGGATGAAACCTTAGAGGAATACTTAGAACGGTTTGTCTACAACTTACAAAAATCCAAACACCGAAATATGCCTCTTGATCTGATCCGCACAATATTCTTGAAAGGCATCCGAGAGGAATACATGGATGATCTTAACTTGATGGGAAAAGGTGACATTTTTGCTTTACCCTTTGAAGAAATCGCTGAGTTATGCGAAAAGTATTCAAGGAGAAAAGCTAAAATGGGAAAAAGAACCCTGTCATCCAAAGTCACAAAATCTGCCTCAGCAAGTGTCACAAGGGCTGAAATAGGGAATTTGTTAGAAGAGTTTAAAACAAATCTGTTAAGCACCCTAGGGAACCAAATTGACACTCTAAAAGCTAAAAAGAAACAAGAAGCTGAAGATCAGATAATGGCTATTTTCTACCCAAAATGCCGGAAGAAACATGCATTAAAAGACTACCCACTAGAAAACATCCAAGTTTGTGCTTTCTGTATTGAACA
>APFE031734592.1:90727-145035 GCA_000404065.3 Pinus taeda | reverse complement strand
AGGACCCGAAAAAACTGCTAAAAATAGTAAGTTGTGCTACAATTAAGGAAACTGAAAATGCTGAAAGAGACAATGATGGGGGTCAAGATGGACTTGGCAGGTGGCCACCAATATCCACCTGGATCATCAATCCATGGGATTGGGTACCTATTATGGATAACGATCTTGTTTAGTGCCCGATAGTCAATATAGAGCCTCCAGGTCCCATCCTTCTTTTGTACCAATATAATCGGGCTCCCACAAGGTGATGATCTTGGCTTGATGTGCCCTTTCTGTAATATTTCCTAAATCTACCTCTTGATATCATGCTTCTCCAGAATAGAGCATTGAAATATCAATCCATTGGATATTGGTGCACCCAGGGTCAGATCGATGGAGTGCTTGACTTGACAGTGCAAAGGTACCCCTTTGGGTGAAGCAAAAATATCTCTATACTCCTCGACAACCTTGTCCAGTTGTTGTTGCTATGTAGAGGAGCCTTGCCTAGAAGCTATGGCCACAACCTTCTTCTTCCCCTGGGGGAGAACCATAAGGAAAATAAATTTCCTGGTCCTTACTAAACTACTTTCAATGATCAAAGAAATGACAGTAAGTGGGGCTACCTCTGGTATCCTGTATAACTGATTAGCCAAAATAATAATCACAGAGCGAGGTCTAAACTCATATACAACATGTCGCTTCCATAAGTATGGCTTTCCTAACAATACATCACAAACTTCAAGAGGATTAATGTCACACAGTACCTTATCCATGAAGGGATTGATGTTGTAGAGAAGGTGACACTGTTGGTTGAAAAAAAGATCTCTTCCTTGGTGAAGCCCCCTGATGGTGTGCGAATGTGGATGTGTTGTAGTCTATAGGCCCAATCACTTCACAACCTCAGCTAAAATGAGATTCTTTTGGCTCCCACTATTGGCAATGAGCTACAATGTGGAACCCTTCACCCACATCTATGAGTGGAAAACGTGTTCCCCCAACTTTGGATCATTAGGATCAATATTTTGGATCTTGGTGGTGGCAAAAATGGCACTAGGCTCTGCGTCAATGACCTTCTTCCCTTTGTCAGTTCCCTTATCTAGTTCTGATTCAGAGTCGAATCTACATCTGATTCGGAAGCCTTCACCTCGGCCACCAATGATTGCTTCGCTCGACACTCATATTGTGAGTAGAGCTCTTATTGAAATCACACCATTTTCTAGTGTCCTTCTTCGTCTTCGTGGTGTTGTTCTTTGCTTTCAGTTTCTGTCGGCTGTCTTGGGTAGCCCCACCTTGGCTCGGTCCTTTGTTCTATGGTTTGGGGGCACATTTTCATTTCTTTGAATTTTCAGATCCAAAGTCTTGCTTCTTCTATTTAAACTTCTTCTCAATCTTGACAACATACCGATACAACGTACCGTGCGAGGAAATGTCCAAGAATTCCATGTTGTCCTCGATGTAATTATTTAGAAAATCGCGGCACTTGAGCGCCAAATGACGCTCAGTATCCTTGATACGCAGCTTCGTGAAAAGGGTATGGAAAATAGTTGTGAACTCTAGCACATATTGGTCCCTTCCCTATGGTAGCATGGTCCACTTTATGTATTTGTCATCATAGCTCCCGACAGGGTAACATTGTTCCTTGATGTCGTCTCAAAAATAATTCCAAGTGGGTGCAGTTGAAAATAGCGAGGGATCACTCTCATCCTTTTGGTCACAGTAGGTTTCCCACCAGTCCTTGACATGTGGAGCAACTTTGGGAAGTGCAAAAGTAATCTCTTCTCTATTGGAAAAGTCATGAAGTGATAAATATCCTTCCAACAGAGTTAACCATTTATCTATGATGCCTGCATTTATCAAGCCTTCAAATATGGGAATATCAAAGTTAACTTGTACCTTAAAAGGAGTGCTGCCTCCAGAGTTGCTGCTAGATGAAGATGCATCACCTGTGGATAACCATCAAAGGATCTAGGAAAAGTTATCAATCATCGCATCCCACGGTTTCTTAAGGGCTTCCTCGAGCAACATTTTCAAAGGATCGCATGCCCCCTCGTCTTTTTTTTCTTCTGCCATGGGATTTCATTGGGTTTTGCAAGGCTAACCTTGCAATGGTTCAACAACATCAAGCCCTAACTCCTTATACCCTGACCTCGTTGGGGACATGCAAAGAAAAACATAGAAACAGAAGACCACTCTGATACCACTGAGTTGAACTTAAACATGAACACCAGAACTTATAGATATAATCATAAACATAGAGATGTAGCAGAAAAAAATTTCATTTCATTAATATAAAAATAATGAACTATGCTAACAAACAAAATGGATATAAAGATAGCTTAGGCGATGGTAGCTTATCTCTAAGAAGAGATGTGGTGGCTACATGCCTCTGAAGTATGTTACAATGAGATTCAAGGGCCTATTTATTATTGGAAAACATGATAGAACCCTAAACAACCAAAACCCTAACCCTAGGAGATGTAACACCAATAGTTTGTGTGCCCCGTTGGGGTTAGTTGGGCAGCCATCTTCCCGAGGTCGTAACTTGGTCATATTATCTATGTTTGGTGCGTATGATACATTGTTGGAAAGGCCTCACCGTGTACTACAGGTTCAGTTGTAGGCCCTTTCCCATGGCTACAAGCCTACCGTGGACCCCAAAAAGACGTCATTTTGTGGGTATAAACTACTCGAGAAGTTCAAGACCCGAAAAACTGCTAAAAATAGTAAATGTTAAAATGAATGAGGCAAAGATGAAACTCACTAGGGGGTCTAGGTGGAATAACCGGGTGGCCACCAATATCTATCTGGATCAACGATACTTTCCCATGTGAACCCAAATGTATTTTTGTATTGGCGCATAATCAATAATGGGGATTTTATTTGTTCAATAAGAGGGTGCACATTGATTAGGGTTAATCCCAAGCAAATTTCCTTACACTTCCCAACCTCGTTCGACCTCATTTTCTCTATTTTCTTCATTTTACCGCTTCTCTATTGTCTAGAAATGTGTCATGTGTTATGGTTGGATTTATGGCCATATGGCCTGCATTACACCTATAAAACTTTATTTAGGATCTCGGTAAAACTTTGGGACACTTGACAATTTCACAAGTAACTTTATATTTTTTGTTACATTTGTCCAATTATTTATTTATAGCAGCTACTAGCAAGAAAACTCACTTGTTTCTAAATTATAGTTTGTTTAGAAAATGAAGCAATGAGCTTAACTATGAAATTTAATGGCTTCGAGAAAAACTGTTTGGGTTTTTGATTTTCCTATAAAAGGTAGCGTCCATTGATAGTCTACTTTGTATTTTATCTTTTAGTTTCTTTACATTTAAAGAGGGCTTCTAATAAAGCCCTAATTTTATTTTCATATTAAGAGTGGAGAATTTATTTCCAGATCCTTCTACAGTTTACTTTGTTAAATGTGAGATAAAATTAATTTTAATTTCTTGTCTTTTGATGTCATCCCTTGTAACTTATGTTTGGACCTCAATTAGGTTTTTGGTAATGATGGAAATGAAGTTGAGATTTTACCCTATTTCAAATTTCCAAGTCAATTTACTAGGTTTTCTCCCCTCTATAACTTATTGTTTCTTAGACAATGATTTCCATGCCCACTTAAGAGGAAACAATTTATAAATTAGTTATATGGTTTGTTTAAGATAATAGTTTTCATTTTGGGATTTCACCCTTATTGTTTCTATTAAAAACCCTAACGTTGTTTGAATGTTTTCTTTTCTATGTATCATAGAAAAGTTTTCTTGTTGATTTATTTTCTTGTTTTGAAGAATTGACATGTTTTGCATATGTCATTAATGTTCGCATCTATTGATACTCGTAGTGTCAAAAGGATGACATATATTTCTTCATTATCAGGTATAATCACTCTTCCTCTTCTTTCTTATCGTTTAACACTTTCTCATTTGCTTCAATCAACATGATTACAATTTAAATGTCTAATCTTAGCCTAGATATTTTGTGGCTACAGGTATAGCGTTCAACTAATCTAGTTGGTTTCGTTAGTCTACACTTGATGTTTATCAGATCGGGAAGTAAAATATGACTCTCTAATCCTATGTGTCAACACCTTCAATTACTTGATTCTTGATGAGGTCTTCAAGGCGTAGTATTATGAATTAAATCCAACTCAAATTGGGTTTTCTTTGTTTTATTTTTTTCAACCGACGGTTATATGATATCGAAAATCTGGTCCCGAGGGCCTTCACAAGCCAATACTTTCAAATTAAATTATAATTTTAAGTTCTTTTCCTATGGTACTTCATTATGGGAGTGTTAAATAGAACTTAATAAATTTAATAAACAATAGTATTGGGTCAATTATGTAAAATTGTAAATGCTTACCCCTATAATATTATATATTAATATATATATATATTAATCTTAGTAAAGTTATTTGTTATTTTTTTCTATGCTCGTTTAGTATTAGCATTGTTATTATATTGATATAATTATCTGTGTGATTATATGACCTTTCCTTGGTTACATTTGTTTCTATAGAGATATTTATCAATCCACGGTTAATATACTATAGAGGATTTAATGATAAATTACGTAATGCTACAAACTTAAATAAATAGTTATATGCAAAACAAAACTGATTTGTGACATTGTAAATAAAAACAATCAACAAATGCTTATTAAAACTCCAAAAGTAAGAATCAACTAAGCCATTTTATTAATCAACAAAGAAGTACAATAATATGCATGAATGCACTTGGGCTTGCCTCAATGGTAAGCATGATAGAATCCTGATGATGGGACAATGATATCATGTACTGAAAAATTTCTACTCCTCTAATGCTCTACAATACCAAGAATACTACACTACTAGGTGGAAAGGAACTGCAAGAAACCCCACTTCGACTACTCGGAAAATTCTACATTTCCAGCCCCAAGCTCCTTGACCAAAACCCATAAAAACCCAAAAATGGTTTGACCTGATTTTGGCCTCTCAAAATCGACCCCTAAAGGCATTGTGTAATTTCGAGCAATTTTGCACTCTCTATTGCAAAGATATGGCTGAAAAACCCACTTACGGTGCTTAGAAAATTCTATAGCTTTATATCTGGGATCCTTGTCCAAAACCTAGAAAAAACTATAAATGGGTTAGCTAGATTTTGACCTTCCAAATTCAGCCTCGAAAGGCATTATGCAATCCCCAACAATTCTACATTGTTTGCTGCAAAATTATGGCCCAAAACCCCAGCGCCCGTTCTCAGAAAATGCTATAAATTTATATCTTAGGTGCCTGTCAAAAACCCATAAAACCCAGAAATGGTTTGGTTTGGTTTTTTCCTTCCAAATTCGGCCCTGAAAAGGCCTTACACCCTCCAAATCTTCTGAAGCACAATTCCCACCAATACACCAAGAAAATCCTTCTCAAACACTCCAGAAATTTATAAATCAACTGCGCCAATACTTCCCTTATTTCTCCTGGCAAGAAATAGTCCTCCGGTAGAATGTTGCAATCGTCGCACTAGATACACTATTGCATCCTCGAGAAATATGCATTGTTGGGGCGAACTATACGTAAATGATGGGAATTTCTCTACAAATATCCTTTGAATGATACTAGATGAACCTATCTATGGTGGCACTTGAATTGCGCCAAAGAAAGGGTGAGTTATCCGCTTGGAAAACTATTTCTAAACAACAAGTGACCCGGCTAAACAACTCAAGCAACATAATCAAATTCAATAATCCAAGAACGATGAAATGAAGAGTGTTTCCTTTCTTTTATAGGTTTCGTGGATTCCTTTTCCCTCCATTTTTCCTCCTTCGTGGGTTCGTCACTAAGAAATCGATTTTCCCTCACATGCAATTCGAACTATTGGCTTAGGAACTGCTTATTTTCCTTCTATGAACAAAACCAAAATAACTTACTTTTGACTCCTAAGTCTACTAATAAAATCGAATGGGCCCCATATCCTCCAAACTAACCCCAAAATGTAGAAATAAATCATGTTCCAAAATAATTTAGGAATGTACAATACACTCCTCCATACCAAAAATTTCGTGTCCTCAAGCAATTCCTGAACAAGTGTCTTCTCTGATTTTTTATCACCACTGTAACCACCAATAATACCAAGGTCCCAAATGTACCATTGAGTCATCCCAAATCTCAACGCTATCCCGACATGAAGGAACTCCTTGATACCAGGGTCCCAAGCCATCCTAATCAATGTGAAACACACCTTGTTCCACTCGTTATCCAAACAAATACAGGTACCAAAAACCCTTTGCATACTAAAAATAAGTAGAGCATCATGATAATATAGGACTCTACCCAACTCACCATGAAATTTCCCTACTGAGTAGTCCATCTCATGCACTACAACAGTAAACTCTTGAAGATACAATCCAATCCTGGTGAAATTAAACCGTCGTCTACTTAAGCCTCCCCTAATCTTTTCTTGTCCATCACCTTGCCACATTGGTGAAATTTCCCACACCATCAATGAATCACTAAAACCAAATGGAAGATCTAGATGACCCTCCCTTGTAGAAACCAGCTCACCTCTACAAGCAGTTGAACTGCTCAACCCTGTTATGTCGGAATCCCCTGCCCATCGCAGAAGGAACCTATCTTGTTGAAATCATGACACTCTAGTCATGAATGACTGCCTAGCATGCTTGTACAAGAACCTCCTCTCCCATAACTGTCGGGCATAATCTATGCGATGATCAATGCTAGGCCAACCTTTCCAAACTAACTCAATAGTGCCAACACCTATCACTCCATGGCTAGCCCAAATCATGAGCAATAATCTGCCTTTTCTTATAGTCAGGACTTCGGCGATCGCCCATGTCTCCGCCTGTGAATGAATATGTCTTCTTGTTATCTCAACCATGCTAACTAAGGAGTCGAGTATCCCACCAATCCATTGGATCCCTACATCCCATAACTATACTGGAGGTCCACAACCCCCAATCATATCTATTTTTCATTGTGATATGTTGCTAGCTATTGGGACCCCTCGGTGCCCCATCTCTACCTCCTGTAGGTATCCAATAGGTAGGCACCAAGCATCAAGAACCTGTGCCACAAATATCCAACTTCTCAATGGTTTTCAAAACACACAGCAAGATTTGTAATCCTAACTCCTGATGATGTGCTTGGGTATTGCTAGAAGCATAGGAATCATCCTGCCAATAAAGAAAACCCTCCTCCGCACCTCATGCTCCCCTAATGCCTCAAGCTATCCAACTGAAAAAGCACCATGTAACTCCCTCTCGGTCACCTCCCTAAGTGTGAGCCTAGGGATGGAACATATGCTACCTCGACAATCAACCATGCCATCCCTAACTTTGTAACTGTCAACTCATGCACCTACCAAGTGTCTGAACTATAGAGTTTCCTCTCAGCCCATGACACATGGTGTCTCATCCAAGTGCCTAGGGTGAGTTCCCCATGCCCTGCGTCCTGAATGGAGAGTACCAAAGTGTAACAACCAAACTCTCTATCACTGTAAGCAACACTAGAGGATGATGGGTGGGTATGTCCCAATGAGTATTATTAAGAGTTTGCCAAAATGCTCAAGAGTAATCCTATGGACGATCCTCTCTCCACCTTGGATCTTCTAATAACTCCCTCGAGGCCCTACCTCCATTAAGCATGGTGACCACAAATACTTGGCAATGTCCTCATTGATCCTAGGTGAGTTGCCTCCAATGGTCCACCTACTATCCCTGTCCATAAGTATCCGCGGAGGCAACAATCCAAGAGTTCGTTCTACTGCATCATGTGTCACTGCATACCACCAAATACCACCGCACTCCTCAACATACCACTGTATGCCGCAACCTGTCCCTGTACACCACTGGATACCCTTGGCTATGTCAATACCATCTTGTACCATCCTATGTCTTTCCCATGTCACTGCACCTGTCACTCTCTAGATGTCCTAAATGCCATGTGATTCACTCCTCCTATGCCAGAATGTAAATGAACATGCTATTGTATACCACCATGTATCTCCATGCTCCTCTGCAAGCCACTTCTCCTCATTGCATAACCCTGCACACCATTGGGTGCTATGGCCTAGAATTGGGTATGTATGCATTAGGCCACATCCCTCTATATAACACTCAATGCTACGACCTGACTTTGTGTAGTCTTATGTACCACTGCCTACTATCATACCACCCTATAACATATGGTATCCCACATGTGCCAAAGTGTCTGCCACCTTGATAGTGACCCAACCATGACATGCATCATGTCCCCTCTTCCTCATGGTAGACCTGAGCACCCTAACTTCACTCCTGCTAGAGGGGATATCTGTGTTGTGTGGATCCTCTGTGACCCTTGAGTCCTAAATCTCAATGGTAGAACATTGTCTCCATACAATATCTGCTCCAGTGGCCTACCCATGCCACCTCCTCCAACCAACTCTGGCCAGAGAATGTTAATCATCATGTGGCCCCATGCACAACCAACATGCCAAAAAAACCAATGGAGTCTATTCACAAACCACCTGGCCACTAGCATTAACTAGAACTACCCTAAGGAATGCATGCGCTCACGTGCGAGGTTGACTACCTCTTCAATTCCACAACAATCCCTCATATCTCATATCGGATAGGAAGCCTCGCCTAGATCCCAATGCTAACCTGGGCCTCCAACACCTCGATGTCTAAGAGCTCCCATTGAGCTTTACTCAGGAGTACGACCATCTCCATGAGTCTAGCCCACTCTGCTGGGTACCAACTTAGAATATCTGGCTATCCAACCCCAAGAGAGGGATCGAATGCACAAACTCTAGCACATAAAACAACCCCTCCATCATGTGAGTGTTCCACCTTACACAACTCATGTCACCTCAACTCACCATCTTGGTCAACACATAAAATTTGTTGGGGATTTTATGCATCTCTCTCTCCAAGGTGCAAAGGTAGTCTAGCAATGTTGCAAGCCCCATCTATACAATCCCAGAGAAAGCTATTATCTGTAAGTACTGCAAATCTGTTGTCGATTTGTGCATCTATCAACTCTAAGTCAGTGGTTGGCCCTAAAGAAGACTGCTCATCCTCCTCCACCATGGGCTCCACATGTGTCACGAACTACCTCTCCATGACTAGCTCACATCCCTCTATGTTCTCTCGAAGTTTTTGTAGGTGGTTGTCATCCCACAGCTCTATTGTAGATCTAGGTGCCTTTGTACCTATCGGATCTTCATCAAGGGCGGTGATGTCTCTTGTCACCTCATCATCTCGTCGTGCGCTGCTATCACCTGAAAACCCAGTCACGACCCCGGATACCTCAATAAGGGATGTCACCTTCTCAACCGTGGACATGTTTGTGTCTCTTGTCACCTCATCAATGGATGACCCTATGGGTGTATGCTCTTCCCTCTCCCCCAATGTGTCAAATGGTTCTATTAAAGAGGTCCTCAACAATGGTGACTCTTGTGCCACACTGGGTATACCAATGTGCTCCTTACTCTCTCGTGTTTTCTCTGCCCCATGCTTAATCTCATCCTTGGGCACTTGATGTCTAAAACTAGGTCTCCACTAGCAAAATTCTCTCCTTGACTCATCCTCTAACTGTCTCTGACCTACCTACTCCTTTACAGGAGATCTGGTGCCCTGATTCTATCGACTTTCCCCACATACTGTAGATGGTGGTACTCCAATAGATTTCGCACCTCTAGTGTGTCTTCTGTAAGGACAATGATGGATTTGGTCTGACACATTCCTTAACTGAGCCAACCTCTCATCGTTCCAATGGATTCCAGTAGATAATTCTCGCATATTGAATCTCCCTTGAGCCATGAGTGGTATATGGTGTAACTCGTCAATGTGCATACATGCCTAAATATCCCATGATATTATTGGTTACCCACAACTGGGCCAAGAGCATGCTCTGATACCACTATAATGTTCCAAACTTAAATAAACAATGATATGCAAAAAAAAATCAATTTGTGACACACAAAATAAAAAAAATCAACAAATGCTTATAAAAATTCCAGAAGTAAGAACCAACTAAGCCATTTTATTAATGAATGGAGCTGTATAATAGTATGGATGAATGCACTTGGGCTTGCCTCAATGGGAAGCACGACAAAATCCAGGTTATGAGACAATGATATCAAGTACTGGAAAATGTTTTCTCCTCTAATGCTTTGTGTTGCCTAGAAAACTACATTGTTGGCTGGAAAGGAACTGCAAGAAACCCCACTTCTGCTACTCAGAAAATGCTACCAATTCAGCCCCAAGCTACTTGAGAAACACCCACAAAAACCCAAAAATGGTTTGACCTGATTTTGACCTCCCCAAATCTATCCCCAAAGGCACTGTGCAATCCCCAACAATTCTACATTGTCTTCTACAAAGATATGGCTGAAAACCACACTTATGTTGCTTCAAAAATTCTAAAGCTTTACATCTAGGATCCTTGTCCAAAACCTAGAAAAACCTAGAAATTGTTTGGCGTTATTTTGACCTTCCAAATTCCGCCTCCAAAGGCTCTATGCACTCCCCATCAATTTTGCACTGTCTGCTACAAAAAATTCTGCAAATTTATATATGGGGTCCTTGTCAAAAACCTAAAAAACCCCAAAAATGGTTTGGTCTGGCTTTTACCTTCCAAATTCGACCCCCAAAATTCCCTACGCCCTCCAAATCTGCTCAAGCACAATGCTCGCCAATACACTAGAAAAATCCTCCTCAAACAGTCCAGAAATGTAGCAATCAATTCCACCAATATTTCCCTTATTTCTCATGGAAAGAAATAGTCACACTATATACACTACTGTGTCCTCCAGAAGTATGCATTGTTGGGGTGAACTATATACAAATGCTGGAAATTTCTCTATAATTCTTTTTCAGATGATAATGGATGAAACTTTCTAGGGTGGCACTCGAAGTCCTCTGAAGAAAGGATGAGTTCTCCACTTCGAAAAATCTTGCTAAACAGCAAGCTACCCGGCTAAACAAATCAAGAAACATAATCAAATTCAATAAGCCAAGAATGATGAAATGAGGAGTGTTGCCTTCCTTTTATAGATTTCATGGAGTCTTTTTCCCTCCATTTTCTCTCCTTTGTTGGTGAGTTAATAAACCATCGATTTTCTCTCTCGTGCAATTCGAGCTATTGGCGTAGGAAGTTCTAATTTTCCTTGTATGGACAAAACCAAAATAACTTATTTCTAACTCCTAATTCTCCTAATCAAAATGAATAGGCCCCATCTCCTCCAAAATTAGCCTCAAAATATGGAAATAAATCATGTTCCAAAATAATTTAGGAAAAAATATTACAAATTACTCCATGACATTATTTATATCATTTACATATCTTATCGTATTCAAAAATTTGAGTCACTTATATAACTATCTGTATGTTAGATACCAATTTTCCTCGCCCATTTTTTCTCTTCCACTTTTATTACTAGAGGTTTTTTTCCACACACGTATAGGTATTTCTAATAATGTCAAAGTCCACACCATCACATTTCGTAACTTAGTAAATTATATGCCTCTAGAGAAATCTAATGTTCGGATTACTATACGTGAATAGGACAATCATGGTAAACTACACACAATGAAGTTTGTTGACATAATTGATTATGATAATATTTACCTTTTAGTCTATTTGGCTTGCTACATATTAATTTCATCACAAGTATTTACATTTTATGGCTTGGTATAAAATATTTATTTTGTATTAGAGTCTACCCTATATGGTTTTCTTTTGTATAACATGACCTATTACGCTCATGAATATTCAAATTAACACATTGTACTTCTATTGGAGGCAATTATACGTAATTCATTTAAACCTTTATTGGAGTCCATATGAAGTTGATTGATAGGCGAGGAGGTTTCGAGGTTTTGGTGGTTTTCCACTTGTACGCAAGAGAATGGTAGGCTGTCAATTTCCAATGTGATATTCACATTCTCGTTGTACTTAAATCTGTCAACGATGGAGATTGGTGTTTCTCCGATTTGAGGCTTAAGAGCTCTTCAGCCAAACCCTAGCTTGGAAACCCTTTTGTGTCTAATATTTCTGCCTTGACTCATTGTCGTGGTTTCCCTGGATGCCACAAGGCGTAAAGAATATTTCTATAACACTAAGAGTATGGAAACCTACCACACCTATAACTTTTTGTTCGAAAATATTTTGCAGTGAGAGAGGGAACAACCACGTAATGGAAGTTTTACTCGTGGTTTTTTTTATTAAAAGTACACATTTTTCCTCTTAGTTTTTCCTCATTTTGTGCATTGTGTTTTTTAGATTACTCATCTCCGTGTAGTTCATTCTATGGAAGGTACCATGCTCCCCACTCGAAGAGTTTTGCATTTTCTTTTCTTATACCCTCGTAATACCTTCTCACGTTGGTAACTCTTCGCCATTTTCTCTTAAATTTTTTGGGTTCTATGTGGTTGGATTCGAGTTCTAGGTTTATTTCTTTTTTTCGTCCAGTTCATTTCTAAATTGAAGTATCATCATTTATTTTTCCACATATTTTCGTGCAAATTCCTCTTATTTTCATCCACTCACCTACATAAGTAATTGGAAATACTTTGGCTCTTATGCATGATCAATGATGAATAGGGTTTCCCAGAGTTAAGGGTTAATTTTTTCTTAGGGTTTCCCAGAGTTAAGGGTTAATTTTTTCTTTTATTCAAGTGAAACCTTTCAGGGTTTAATCCTTCAGGTACACCCTATGTTAAGGGATTCCTTTTTATTTTGGGTTCCAACACCTAGTGACCTTGGTCCATTTGCAAGCAATTAATTCACACTCACTTACCTTCTAGCACTTGTGGTATGCTAAGATGTTACTCCATATTTCTCTTTGGATTTTTTTATGGCTTCTCCAATATTTTTCTTTTTCTTTTCTAAATTCAATTTGGTGAGAAACTCTTATAGGTAAAGACTCCATTTTCTTTTACATTTTAAAATTTTCAAATATGTAGTTCATATCTTATTGTTGGTCGAGTTCAAGTCTAACCCAAGTGTAATGAAATTTTGTAGGTAATTTCCCTTCATAAGGCATATAAATTATTTAAGGTTTTTCGTAGGAAACTAGTTTTTTTTCTTGTTCTTATCATTGAGCCCAACTAATTCAGTGTTCATCTCGTAGGTTAGAAACTTTTCTTCCACACTTCTGCTTCGAAATGTATGCGTAGAATCTTGATGTCTTTGTTATGGGTAACCTATATAGCTTTTATTATAAACATTGAGTGAGCACTCAAATGCTAAGGTTGAAATGACTCACTTGATCTTGGTGAAAAAGGATTACTATTTATTTATCAGAATGGTTCAATTTTCTTACGTAGTCCTTGTGCATGATAAGGCTTCGATTTTTTTGTGTTTAGATGGCTTAATTTCTTCCAATATAAGAAAAATATACTTCATGAGATTGTTTTTTCTCTCTATGTATGTTTTTACCCATTGGGTATCCTTGTATTCAATGGGATGTTTAAAATATCGGGAATCCAATTAATTCTATAGTCGTCATTGCCTACTAAAAATCACTTATTATTATACATGTTGTTCCTTTGTTATTTGCACAAAATATGCGCAAGGAAAATTAGATATAAGAACTAATTATTGTGTAAGAGTTACTGTCAATTTCAGATTTTATTTATGAACTTATGTTATATACCACCAATAGGTTTTGTCTATTTTGTTTGGCTTCATTGTCTCAATACACACACATAAACACTGACACTAATGGTACTACCGACTATCCATTCTTTTGTTACTTAGTTAGCTTCTCACACGAGAGTTAATCAGTGATATATTTAGGTCACTCGCACTTTGAATTATGGATGCATGGTCTCAAGTTCCTATAAGATCAATTTATCGCTTGACACTTAATGTCAAGGGACACTTTTAGCGAAACATCATAGCACAAAGTTCATTTTATTTCCTTACCTTATAGACAGTCATCCTCTATGTTGTCCTCTCATTTCTTTTTAGTAGGTATATTTTTTCCGTATTAATTGTTTAGTTTTCGCCCTTTATATTTACTATTTCATACTCAAGGAAAATCACATAAACATGATTTGTAACATTAATAAAGAGGATATAATATTTTTTTTCTATGAGTTAACTGTAAGGTTCTTTATCTCTAATCCCATAGACAATTGCTTGACTTGATATGAGTGTGCTAAGGAATTTATATAAGCTAATTTATTTCTCAACTCCTACTTACCTCTAAATGGACAATAAAGTATTCACATACATCTTAAGTTCTCGGCTTAATTCCACCCTGTGGTTGTGGTGTTGAGGTGTTGAGTCCTCCAGATCTATCATATGCCTACATGAAAATATTTGATATAATTTCATACTAACAAGACTTCCATGACTTGCTGCTTCCTTTCAATTTCTATAAAAAATTATTTTTCATTAAACGCGTATGCTTACATATGTAAGAAAATTCACAAATATACAACGATTTATAAAACCTATGTTTTCCATAAATTCATAACGAGAGTTTCATACTAGTCATCATAACATATTAGGGAATGTATATATTAGACATGCATCATTTAATCCATGTCCCAATGTATACAATACTAACTTTAGTGATCTTCATTCATCTACAAGTGATCATCTAAAATTGATAATAAATTATAAAAACTATGCATGACATTTAACATTTTCTATTAATGAAGTGTTATAACTAGAATTCAAACCTTAGTTTTTGCCTGTAAAATACTCAAGAACTGAGCATGTTCCTCCCAACCATGAACTACCTATGCCAATTTTCCTTGAGCTAATATTTCTTGGCATCCAGAGTCAACAACCTCATTGATTTTTGGGCAGTTTTCTTTTATAAGTTTCCTTCCTTGCATATTTTAGGAGAGTCCCACTTCTGGGTTTGCCAACCCATTAGCCTAGGCCTTTTGGTTTTATTTTATATATTTTTTTCAAAAAAGCTTGCTTCCTTTTTCCTTAAAGTCTGTGTTTTTCTCCTTTAGCACTTTATTTCACCTAGACTTAATATGTTTCTCCATCTAAGTGATTTAATAAGATCTTTCTCATGCATCATATTAAATCCAATTTTTTTTTTTCTTTCTAATATTTCCTCCTAGGTATTTTTAGGAGATTTTTAGGGAAGATTCATTTCGGATTTAACCACCAAAAATTGTTTCCAATAGGGAAAATTATTCCAACTCTAGTACTCCTTTCCTTAGTAATTTCCAACATTATTATTTATTCATAATGATTAATTAATTACATCACAATAATTATATTAGTAACATCATCTCACAAGCATAAACATGGTTTCCCTAGCCATCCAATCTAAAAATATTCTATGTCTATAGATAGCCAACATTGAACATTATCATAGAAAACAAATCTGTGTTACACTGTATACAATGAATTTTTATACCACTTTCAATGTAGTAAAATAAGGATGGTTATAAAAATTAGTCCATAGGGGATTATACAGATTTGTTCTACCTTTGTATTTGTAATATAAGAGGATATTATTAAGGAATACACATGTTCTTGAAAAAATAGACTATTATAGTCATGTTATTTTTTAATAAACTTGGAGTGTTGCTTTCTTTTTACTTGTTACAAAGTTTTGATTGATCAATTTACTTGCATGTACCAAAGGTATAACTTAAAATCTACCTTACTAGACTTAGAAACAAAAGAATTTTTAAATTTATCTACCAGAATATTATGAAGATTCCATGTTTCCATACCCAACCAAAAAAATTAATTTTCATTATTTTTGTGGCTCTAGTCAACCTAACACATATTTATAGGAATGTATCTTCATTTATTTATTATCTATAGTGTACTTTTAACTTGCATATACTTCTATCCCGGAAATAATCTGAGAATTCTATCTAAGACATATCATAACTTCTATTCTTACATTTCAGTAGATTAAAAATTATAACAAAGTTCACTTACTTATCATGTCCAATCACAGTTCAGTGTCTACACAAATTAATTAAAATTTATCCTACACAAATTAATTAAAATTTATCCTATAAGGGATGATTTAACTGTGCATTTGAATTTTATCTCATTCCCAATCTATACGTTAATTTACCAATCATATCACGTTCGATTATTATCCACAGATTTCAGTAACTATCCTTCTAAGCATGCGCACATTCTCTCGTGTATAGATAAATCCTTTATTCCCCATTCCTCTAACCATTTTAATAAGAAGTTAGCCATTATCATATTTCAAATATAAAAATAGTTGCAATCATATAACTCATCTAATTTATCTCTTGAAAATAAATTAACACATCCATGAAAAATAGTAACTTATACACCATGCTGAATCTCCATTCTAACTATAACAACTTTAATTAATTTCAATATCAATATATAAATATAAACAAAATTTCCTCTAATCATAATTAAATATTTAGAGAATATTGAGGAACAAAGCACGTTTTATCCAACCATGAGTTGTCTCAAACAATTCCCCCTGATGTTAGACCTTCTTACCTTAAGGAATCAACAACCTCTTTGGTTCCTTAGTGGTTTTTCTTATAAGTTCTTCCTATCAATTTTTTAGGAGCATCGTTTTTGAAGGTGTGCACTCCCTTTTGCCTAGGCCTTTTATTTTAATTAAAAAAAGAACTCTTCTTTCTCTTTAAAGCACACTTTTCTCTCGCGATGTGATTTATTATTATTTTCACCTGACTTAGCATTTTTCTCTAGTCAAGTAATTAACATAATATTTCACTCATATTATGTTAATATATTTAACAACTATTTTCTAAGTATCTTTAGGAGGCATTTTGGGAATGTCCACTATGTGAACTTTAACCACTAATAATTTTTTATAGGTTGGAAAAAAGTCTTTAATACTTTAATGGTCTTTCCTAAAAATCCATGCAACTCATTTATTATTTGAATAACATAAAACATAATTACATCATCACATAGTTTCTATATCGACATCCATAGCCATTAAATCCAAAAATAATTTAAAATTCTAGAAAGAGCCATGTCCGAAAAAAACATAAGGTTGTTACATCACATGCATTAGAAATTTTTCGAGACTATGAGGATGTGTTTCCTGATGATATTTTTGGTTTACCTCCTCTGAGGGAAATATATTTTTCTATATAACTCATACTAGAAGTAATACCAGTATGAAACACTCCTTACCAAATCAGCGTACAAGAACTTATGGAATTAAAAATGTAGTTACATGAGTCATTAAACAAATGGTACCTGTGACCTAGTGTGTCAACGTGAGGTGCACCAATCCTCTTTATTGGGAAAAGGATGAAACATTTAGGATGTCTATTGAATATCGACCGCTAAAAAAATGACTATTAAACATAAGTATCCTTTGTCTAGAATAAATTATTCGTTTGACAAGTAAAGGGAGCAATTGTGTTACTAAAATAGATCACAAATAGAATCCCAAGTCTATTTGTGGATTAAAGAATAAGGCATACCAAAAATAAACTTTTCCAATACAATATGGGCATTTGTGACACCCCTATGACTCTACATTTTAGGCAGTTACTATTTTTAGACATTCAACTATTATTGGATTTAATAGGGAATGAATCCATGATGAGACTTATGTCATAATGTAATTATATTATTATTATTGAGTTAATAAATATTTTTTTTGGAAATATTAAGGAAAGAGTGCTAGAGTGTACAAGAACTATTTCCATCTTAGAAAAAGTTGTGGTGGTCAAGTCCATATGATGGACCTTCCCTAAAAGTCTTTTAAAAATCCATAGGAGAAAAATAAAAGAAAATAAATTAACATAATGGGAGAGAGATTATTTTAATCTTTTAGGTGGAGAGAAATAATACGTGGGATGGAATAAAGAAAAATAAAAGAAAATAAATTAACATAATGGGAGAGAAAGATTATTTTAATCACTTAGGTGAAGAGAAATACTAGGTGGGATGGAAGAAAACACTGCCAGACAGAAAAATGTGGTTTAACGAAAAAGAAAAATATATATTTTTGAAGAAAACTAAAGAAAAATCAACCTTGGAAAAATGATGGAAGACCTTAAAGCACGACACTACTAATATTTGTTGCGGAAGATGAATTTATAAAAGGAAAACCACTTAGGAGGCAAACCAATTGGATTCTGGGAAGGCAAGAAGATATTAGCTCATGGGGATGCAATTCATGGTTGGGTGGAGGTGGAGCGTACTCATTTTGTAGGTATTCTCCAAGAAATGATTTCGGTTAAAAGATTTCTCTTCCTTGGGTAATGTGAATTTTGTCTAATTTAATGATATGTGTTTATAGAATATGAAATATTTTATATATTGCCATACTTTGCTAGAATTATTTCATTAATTAAATCTAAATAAGCATTTCAAATTATTATAGTTTCCTATTCTTCCTAAGTGCACATAGAAAAAGGAAATTACTATTATTAATGATGAGAAACTATGAAGAATGCATAGATATATGCTGGATCTGGGATGTATGGTTATATATTTGTTTTTTACCTGTGTATGGTTGCTTGTATAGTCACTTCTATACACATGCACAAAAATTAAAAATTGTTGAAAATAGTTATTAGCCATGGGGTTCACATTGGATCAACATATGCATATAAATTAGACAGCGAATAATTTGTTTCATTTACTTATTAATGGAAAATTTATAACAGATTCATAAGGGAGTTAGATCTATGAGACCCTCTAGTCATTAATTATTTTTTAGAATGATAGCTAGTGTTAAATTATGATACATATAGAAAAGCAAGGAAATTTACTTTTGAAGAATTTCTCTCCTAATTTAAACTATAATAGTCCTATTGTATTTGGTATGGATAAATTATTCACATAGAGAAACACAACTACATCTCATATCAACGAAAACCAATATGTAAGAAATAAAATTTGATGTAGTAAAAAAAATTATGTATCACGGTATTGACATTGTTTTACCTGTTGAAAGAGAAATGAAGATAATCAAAAAGCATTAATAATCACATCCAAGTGAAATTGAGAGATATGTTCTGCATGTTGAAAGAGAAATGAAGATAATCAAAAAGCATTAATAATCATATCCAAGTGAAATTGAGAGATATTTCACTATACATCTATAAGTAAGAAAGTATTCTACAATTAAGAGGTAAATACCTACATAATGAAGATAATAAAAAAGCATTAATAATCACATCCAAGTGAAATTGAGAGATATGTTCTGCATGTTGAAAAAGAAATGAAGATAATAAAAAAGCATCAATAATCACATCCAAGTGAAATTGAGAGATATTTCACTATACATCTGTAAGTAAGAAAGTATTCTACAATTAAGAGATAAATACCTACATTTTATATCCAACTATATGGTTGCAAACTAATCCCAATTGTAATTTTAGATTTACGACTTTTTCTACTATTAACTCAAATAAAGAATGTGAAATTTTACTATATCATAGTAAAATAATCTCAATGGTAATTAGTTTTACTATTGGTATTTGATATTCTTGAGACTATAAAGAATCGTTACACATCTATATACATAGATTAATGGTAATAACATAGGTTGAGTAATCTTTTATGGGGATAGTGAATTTAAACTATGCATGGGTCATATATTGCTATGATGAGGTCTTGACTGTGTATTTTTTTTTATATTGGGATATGAGGAGTTTCATTTAAAAAATGCATGATGAAGGATGTCGCGTAGTAGTTACAACTATTAAGAAAATTTTTGGAGGAATGTCTTGGTTTATTTTTACTTCTATATACATAGATTAATGGTAATAACATAGGTTGAGTAATCTTTTATGGGGAAAATGAATTTAAACTATGCATGGGTCATATATTGTTATGATGAGGTCTTGACTGTGTATTTTTTTTTATATTGGAATATGAGGAGTTTCATTTAAAAAAATGCATGATGAAAGATGCAATATAGATGTAGTTACAACTATTAAGAAAATTTTTGGAGGAATGTCTTGGTTTATTTTTCTCTAACCCACGTTTAAATTATAGCTTTCTTTTCCTTATGTCCTATTTATAACAAAGATGTTTAGGATAATCCTTCTTAAAATGAAATCTAGTCTTATTTCCACACGAGGAGGAATGGAATTAGATATAAAGACCAGTAAATCTCAAATGCTTAGATATATTAAAAAATAAATATATTTAGTATCTAAAAAACAAAGGCTATATGCAAAGAGGAGAGATTTTAATCCCATTTCCATAACTCTAATCTCCAAAATATTATTAGTAGTAAGCAATGGGAAAAGGAATTTTTTAGTTTTGAAAAGGGACTCAATGAGCAAGAGGAAAAAATAAAATAAAATAATCATTGAATCTAATTGTTAAGATTTGCTAATGATCTTTTTCTCAAATTGAAGTCTAGTAGTTTGCATAGAACTATAACCCAATGAAATTGAAGTCTAGTAGTTTGCATAGAACTAGTAGTTTGCATAGAACTATAACCCAATGATTGACATTGGTAATGAGGGGGAATTATAAGTTGATGTTATATACAGGAAATTAGAAAATCATCTCTTAAAAAATGTAAAAGTAGCATGATATGGATAAAAAAAAATGAAAAGGAAAATTCCTAAGAAACTGTGAGAAAAATGAATAGACAGACTTCACGCATTCTAGAACCAATGACAATTTTTAGATGATTATGCATGTTGGGGGACAAAGTTAGGCTTAAGACTGTATTTAATTATGAAATCATTATTGGATTGGATAGCCATTAGGATGGAGTTTCCCATAAGTGAGGCTTATATGGAAAAACAAAAAAAAAATTCATGTTGCATATAACAACATTTTTCCCTAAAGAAAGGTTGATAGGGGAACCATTTCATAATCACTGCCCTGCGCAAACATTAGGACAATGTGTGTTCCCAAACAAATTCTTTGGAAAACATGGAAGACTACGTACTGCTGAGGAATTTCACACAAAGATCACACTAGATCGATGTCAATGGCCTCCAACTCGAAGGCGATAGTTGAGCCCGAATTGTAAATAGGGAGTGACTAAGGATAAATCGGTACTCGCTGTTATCAAGTTAATAAGGAAGTTATTTGAGTTATGAAAGACTAAATTTTAATCCTTGATTCCTACCAATAATTAGGATAAGAAAAAGAATGCATGTACAATATACAATAAACATTCAAATAGAGTATGTATGTACTTAACGAAAAGACTATCAAATTAATTAGGAAAAAAAAGAGAAATTGTAATTAACCCTCGGTTAAAAAAAATATCAAGATTTAGGACTTCTAGCTAACCTTATAGTAATTACATGTTATCACAAAACGAGTTTTAGTACCATGTCACCAGGAATTATACATATTATTGAATATACTTCAATATTCATAGAACAAAGGCTAGAGGCATTTACCAGGTGCATTGTTAACAGTTGAATGTTTTCCTATTAGCAAAATTAGGGGAAACCTGCTAGTAACTACCCCATAACCAACGAAAATAGAAATCAAACTGGAATCCAATGTATTCAGCATCGAATTGAACCTGAGGAAGCCTGTGAGAATTATGATGGGAACCGACCTATAACATAGTGGATAGTAGTTAGATGACAAGATCTGTCTCGGTCATATGAAGGCCATCTAGGCTTAGCATCACGTACCTGCAACCAGAAGTTCGAAAAAGGTAAGGTGGGGAGCGCAAGCATTTTGTGGGTAAACCGTTAGTTAATAAGTTAAATAATTTATTAAATGGTGGGACTTTACCTATAGTCGTGGGAAAAATTAAAGAATTCTGAGCATTTTTTTCCAGGATATAAAGTATTACCCCACAAGTGCTGAGAGAGGGCACAAAATTACGATTACCTTAAATAGGCAATGACAAACTACAACAGCAAAGGAAAAAAATATAAGGGGCGAATTGTACTCCAACATTAACTAAAATCCTCAGGAACTAACTCAGAAGGTGTGTTCAGAAATTTTTAGAAGCTCATAACCATTTGGGGAAATATAGCTGGCTTTGGAAGAAGTTTACCTGGGTAACTGCCAGAGTAGGGACCAATCTAAGAGAAGCCTACCCATTTCTTCATAGCAAATTAGGGGTACCGTAATCGATTAACATAAACAAAGAAGGGGGTTGTCTAGTACCCCAATAATAATAATAAGTTTACAAATAGAACAAAAATTTAGGTAGAACACAATAATAAGGGAAAGGACTTACCTGTGGAAAATGCTTGGTTAGAATTTCTTGAAGGATTTAGTGATTCCAACTGGGTAACGAATTTGTTGTAACATTGTATGCATGAGCATGCCCTAAACAAGACAAAATAAATTCGATCAATTGCCTCGAAGGAGAGGATTTTGGAACTAATACCATAGAAAAAAGAGTGGTAAACAATACACTCTTCTCGGACTGGAAGAAATATATTTTCCACGCAAACCCCGGTAGGAATCACATATGCCAGTTCACCAATATTTTTCTAGGTCGATGCTCTACAGATACAATACCACTCCAAAAATGGTTAGGAAACCAAACAAGAAAGGGAAAAAAATCTTGACAGTACAGTTAGGATTGGAGAGGTGTATTTCCACCCTTGGATTGGGAAAGACAAATCTCTACCGTTCCCTTTACCCAAGAACAGGAAATCACGTGAAGACCATGTGAACTCGGAGGACGTGGACACCACCGATTTGAACACGAAAATAAAAAACAAGTCCATCGAATTTTTTCTAACTACCACCTGTACTCTATGACAGGAATAAGTCGTGGAATAATAATACAACCCACCTCCTCTACGATCGGTCGAGAAAGTGCCGTAATCCAAAACTTTCACTTACTATGCTTTAAGGTGTATTGTAAATATGAATTTTTTTTTATATAAATTCATTTAAGTGCATTAATGATAAGGAGCCTTTTAAAGTTGTGTTAACATCCTTAACAAAGGTAAATCCTAGTGAACCCTTATGTGGGGAATTATTATAAGGTAGTAACTTTCCCTGTGAGATGGTAAATATTCTTCGTATTCCACAACCCATAAGTGGAAAATAAATCAACAAATTGGAAACCACGTTCTTTACAACATTTCAAATATACAACGCTACATTTTAAACTTCGTAAAAATCTCCTTAACTTCATGTGTTTGATGAATATTGTCTTTAGTAAATTTATTGGAAATCATGTTAATAGGGAGGGGTGAATGAGATATTAAGGATAACTTAAACTTTTTATGCTAATTTATATTTTCCCAATAAAACTTGGAATCTATTCATTTGACTACGAATGACACATTATATAATAATAATACAAATCATCACATGAATATACAAAACATGAGCAACATACACATGAGAGACATAGGTTTAACATGGAAATCCTTCCACGAGAAAAATCACTAAATTTTGTTTATTATTCGACACAAATATGTGCACCTACTCTATTACATCAATCTTTTCTATGAGCCACCACTCGGAGGAAGCACCAACTTCACTCATTTGTTGCAAGCACCAAATTGCAGCTCCTTGGATTTATGAAAGCACCAACTTGCACGAGGCACAAAACCCCAATCCTTCTTCAGATACCCACTAATATGGAACCACCAACCCCCTCTACACAGACCCCAACTCACACTCAATAAATAAATTTTATTGTTCACTAGATATGATAATTTCTTTGCATGTTTTCGGCTCTTTGTTCTCCTCTACTGACACAACAGTAGCCTACTGTTTTCGGCCCTCTTCTCTGCTCAACAACCTTCACTCATACTCAGCCCATGCAGTACATTTTCTATTCTATATCATCATATATCCTCACACAAAAATATCTTCTCTCGTCCATCTACTACTACATAGGCACTCTTGGCCTGTTCTTAGTAGCACACACTCACCGTTAGAGCTCTCTGCACAACCCTCAGCAACAATGATACTTCCCACCTTCTTGGTCAATGGAAATCCTGGGTTTTTCCTCTGTTGCACAGGGAACGATGTGGTCTCTACATTCATCCACAATTCCCAAAAGCATACTGCATCATGTCTATTGAGGTTGCATAGGACAAGTCTCTCCATACTATTGTTCCGTCAAATAGCTTGCCAATGCTATCATATTAAATGTTGAGTATGAGCTTTTGGGAATTTCTTTATACATAGAATAAAATCTCAGTCAAATCTGCATACAAAGAGGCTCAATATGCTTATTAACTTGATTGTAGTCCTCAAAATATACTCTAAGATGGATTTATCCTTCTGTGATCAAATCGTTTATCCTCGAGGCTTAATTCTTCATTCAATTCCTTGTACCGTGTAAGCAAGATCAAGGATGGCTTGTTTTGAGTTAGAGACATGCTATATTAACTCATCTTGTGCAATTGTGCTCCTTTCTTCCTTAAGCTCTTCGCAAGTTGTCGGCCCATTCATTTTTTAATGCTTCCATGATACATACAATGCATGTGCCCCCAATGCAATTTTTGATTGTTTCCATTAATTTAATGGCATCAACCTCATATTGCACATGTACATCAACTGTTGATTCATCCACCCTTTGAACTCCAGAGCACAAGCTCATAATTTTATGTATAGAACTTGGCACACAACCCTCAATTACCATACACAAAATTGACGCTTAGCCATTCACTAGGCCTCCTACTCATATACATATACTGCAATCGAGCTAGAGGCCTGGATGCCCTGGTGCCCATATCATTTTCTTAAATGGAATTACTTAAGACTTACACACTTGCGGGATTCCATCCTAGCCCAGTTTGACGTTATCATGTTTAACTTGGTGCCTTTACTTATTTTCCATCATAATATGAGGCGGTGTGACCTTCTACTCGATCTTTAGGCTCTCGACTCCTTTCATAGACTGTGGGAGTTGAATTCCCTCTATAACTCTCTACGCCCCTTATTCTTTGTTGTTAGTATAAACTTGTGCCAATGACTTAGTCATTCATAGGGCCCCACTTATATGCACATTCCTCTATAGATATGGAGGTTGGATGCCTGAAAGCCCACAACATTTTATAAAATGAATTTCATACTCCATGCATTCTTGCATGCTTCTTGGTAACGCCCATAGGTGTGCACCACTTCTAATACCCACTCATCTTCCTTTCTTTGGCCCAATTTCCACAAATTAGTCTCCTTGGAGACCTTTTCTTGTTAGCCCCACTAGAAGACTAGACACTTAACTATAATAAGTTATGGGATTCTCACCTTTTGATCCTCGAGGTTTCTAAGAAACCTTGACTTGTTGTCAACTAGCTTCTAGGCTTTCTGGCACTGTTCCTGCTACCCCGACCGAATGTTATCCTAGATCTTTCTCAATAAATCTCTAAGCTTTTAAGCTTCCAAGCTTCCAGACAATTTTTCTATGGATTTAGGGTCCTTAATTTGACTAGCCATAACATTTTCATCCATGGGACCATTTGTCAACTTCAGCATGTTGTCAGAACGATCTCTCCAAGCAGTTTCCATCTATGCCACTTCCATGAGCATTTGAGAAGATATTCTGATGCATAGATGCCTCCAAAGCCTAGGGCTTCCAATCAACATATTAATCACATTATGGATTCTCTAATAAGCTTGCTACTATGTTGATTCTCTATTGGAGACTGTAGTAGCCATGGAAATCCCCTTGAGCTTAACAAAACAAGAACATCTGTAGCCAACAAGATCCATGCCAATTTGGTTGACATTAATGCCAACACAGTCGCCAACTGTTACACAATGAAAACAATCCAACACCCCCTCGATGATTGCACTTCAATTGTAGTGCATCTACTGCCAAAAAAATCCATGTTAGTCTAGTTGACATCAATTCCAACATGCTTCCACCAGCCATCCAAATAATGTCAACTATCCAGCAATATCACCCTTTGGCATTGATGGAAATACCTGATCACTTTTACAAACTGATGGCTAATCCTCATGCCTCTTTAACACTTTTCCTCTCATCTACATGAGCCATCACAAATTCTCCAATAATATTATCCCCCCCTTGACATCAATGTGAAAGGGCTAAAAGATACTTCTTCTTCCCCTTACAATCACTGATTGTCAATGACTGAGGGTCTAGCTAGTGATGTCCATTTTTCTTCTTGTAGCTAATGTTGTTATAGGAACTAGACATATGTGATATGATCCCCCTAAACATATACTACCTCTACTCAAAATAATCCTCCTATTCTGAAAACATTAGGCTACTCGCTAAATAATCTCTCTACCAATGAATATTTTGTACCAATTAAACTAAATATGATACAAAATAAAATTGCTCATGGTATTGTAGCTTCATGCAAATACTTGCTATTACTGATGCGTTTATATTTCTCTTTATTTTTGTTGTTCATGCTAAGACTCCGCTTACTTCTCTTTAGCATCTTAATCAACCAACTCTTCTCCCTCTGAGATCATACTCCTACAAATAGGGACTGCTACTTAACAAATACCAATTACACGAAGAAGTTGGTACGAATTGGGTAATGTACCAATAAAAATATTATGGATCCAACTCAAAAGGAAATGTCTATTTTCACATTAATATTACTACATATGAACCTAGACCACCCATTGATATGGCGACACCCATTGAAAGCTAGGGGATATTCATAGCGTTTACCAATTGTTTCATGAACACAAGATTTGTAGGTATAATAAAATTCACAACTTAAATGGAATAAGGGTATTTCTCCTAAGGTGAAAACCTTTCATTTACTGAGCAATATTTCTTCCTTAGGTTGAATATTGTTGCCTATTATTGCTTACCAAAGTATCTCCTCCCAAGCGAGTTCTCTCTAATTTCCTGCATATGCTTTATTTCTTCTACATGGGGATTGACCCTGTGGACCTGACTTAACTATGAACATTTTGACATTCCACACTAATACTGCAACTCATCCTTCTTCTAACAATAGAAAGTGTGTTGAACTCCCCCTAGAGCCATGTTGGGAGTATCTTCCTTTCTCATCCAATGTTGATATATTTTGAAATAAACAAATTCATTATTATAATCAACAAGGGGACTCAACCATACCTCTAACATTCAGATGCACTTTTAATTATTATTTTCTAATTTCTTGCATCTTACTTGTTTGGCCTCTCTTGAGGCCATTCTCTTATTTCAATGAAGCAAAAAAAAGGATATAGTCCCAAAAGTATATTGTCCTCTTTTTTATTCTTCCAAACCTTCAATGCCCAAGTCCTAATAAGAGCATTGCTTTCTAGATTCTTCCTTACCCATGTTTGGGCATTTCTTTGGCTGCATATGGCTAGAGATTGTTTGGCTACACATGGCTAGAGATTGTTTGGCTACACATGGCTAGAGAGAACTCGTCTTTCTTCACCCAAATATTCTTGCTACACTTTTTCTTCATTCGTAACAAAGGATTGATTAGGTGATTTATACCATTCTTCAGTTGAAGCTTGTGCTCGTTTACGTGAAAAAACAGAGAGGGGTCTCTTCCTCCTTTATTTAGCGATTCCTTTTGACACAGGGAAATCAAGAAAAACTTAACTTCATTTTCTCTTCTTTTTATTCTCATCCTTAATGGTTTGCTTGCTTCATTTTTCCACATCATCTAAGCAGCGGTATGTTTTTTGTTATAATGACAATCCACTACCTTGTGGCAAAAGCTTTTAATGTTGCAAAATTGAATATTTCTTAAGAATGGTGAAAGAGGATTACCATTGTTAGTAGAATTCCTACAAAGGCCTATATTAGTGGAGACATGCTTTCTCCTATCGCTACTGCACACACTCTATTTTCTTGCATGACATCTACAATCCATGACTTTATATCCAAAATTATTACAAGAAAATAACCATGAAAAGGATTTTGAGGACTGAAGAAACATTTTCTTCGAGGGATTTATCCTTAAGTGGGAAATTACCTCTATTCGTTTTTCACGTGCCTTCCATGGTAGTTTTCATTAATTGCTTGCATTTTTCCTTGCTAATCCTTATCTCTCATCTGCCACTATGCTTGTTGTTGCTTACCATTCTACTATTGCGTTTTCTTCTCTTGTTGTTTTGCTTTCTTTTATGTTGTTGCTATCCAAAAAATTATTTTTCTTGATTAGTGTTGGAATTCATAGTTCCCTTATCCTAGTTAGCTAATCCTTTGAAATTTTCCTTTTTGAGGCTTGAAACTTCATTTGAGTCCAAATCAACCTTAATGAGGAGTGGTCTTTGTTTTTTAAGAACATTGTTCAAAATCATGGAGAAATTCTTAATATTTTTAAATTGAGACAATTGATGATTAGCCTCTTCTAAATCATGTCTCAATGAGACTACTTCATGTTTCAACTTGTATTCTCTCACAAAATTCTTCTCTTTCATTCAACTCATTGGTTGTCATCCCATTCAGCATGCTAGCTTCTTCTTATTGAGCATTTAAAAATGAAAAGTGTTTTTCTCAAATTCTCATTCTCAAGGTCATATTCATGGAACTTCTCCTCATTCTTGACATTTTATTTTGGTAGCTCCTTGATCTCTTTCATAGAAGAGATCATTTTTTTCTAAAATAGATCCTTTCATCTAGATCATTTTCCTTGCTATAAGAGGTGCCAGTAAAGTCACCACAAAGATCCAGGTTCCTCCCTATGTCCAGAGAGTCTTCCACAAGTCTAAGGAGTATTCCATATTCATTGCTACAAATCATAACTCTATTCTCTTCATGGGATGTACTCTCTTCTTTGTCATAAGATACCTCATTCTGTATTTCTACTAAAGTAGGTCTATCTAGATCAATAATAGATTCACATCTATCATTTTTTTCAAACAATTCTTCAGATCATCTAGAAGATAAGTGGCCTATTTCTTTACATTTATCCAAAACCAATAGCTTACCTACTAAAAAGAATAGCTTCTCCTCTAGGTATTCTTCTTCGCCATCCTTGGAGTGAAGATCAATAGATTTGTCTCTAGAAGAAATATATTCAATCTTTTGAGCATATTTCTTCGTAGATTCCTTATATTTCTTCTGCCTTTTCTTCTTATCACCAACAACTACATGTTTCGGTTCACCACTTTAGAAGAAATGTTCTTGGCCCTTCTCTTCAACCATATTTCTATATTATCCATACAAACATTGCAACCTATCCAACATTTCCTTTTCTATCTCATAATTCCTCATCTTCTCATCATCTAGCTTTCATAGCCCTTTCATGATAATCTTCTTGGATTCTATATTATATTCATTTATCTCTCCATATTCTATAGAAAATCAAACATCTTCATCGACGATCATCAAATATCCTCCCACTCTAATCCTCCAGAGCTCATAGTCTGATCCATTAAAAATTGGAATTCCCTTTGGTGTTAGCCAAACTTGATTAACCATTGTTTCCATTTGATTTACCTTCGAGAAGTTAGGTTGTTCCTGAAGCAATTATTATTTGATGGAAATTGTTGGAAACAATGTTAATACTATGAAGGGAATGGATCCATATTAAGGATAACTTCAACCTTTTATGCCAAATTATATTTTCTAGTTCAAGCTTGGAAGCCATTCATTTGACCAACAACAACACATGTTATAATAACAATAAAAATTATCACATGAATGCACACATTATGAGAAACATGCACATAAGAGACATAGATTCTATGTCAAAACACTTCTGGGAGCAAAAACACCAAAGCATGTTTTTCATTTGATCTAAATATGAGCACCTACTCTATTACATCAAATTTTTTTTATGAGCCATGACTCAGAGGAATCAACAAATCCATTTGATTGTTTACTAGCAGCCACTAGTAGGAAGCACCAAATTCCTTCTTCTTCAAACACCTTATCAACTTACTGGAAGGACCAAATGAAGAACCAAAATCACAAATTTTTTGCAAGCACAAATTTGCAGCTCCTTGGATTTATGCAAGCACCAACACCCAAGCCTCCTTCAGATACCCACTAAGATGTAAGCACCAACTCCCTATATGCAGGTGCCAACACACACTCAATAAGGAAATTTTACTTCTCGATGTATATGGAAGCTTCTCTTCCTATTTTAAGCTCTTTGTTCTCCTCTCCTCACATAACAATAACTCATTGTTCTCAAACCTCTACTCTGCTCAACAACCTTCACTCATACTTAGCCCATGCACTATTATGCCTATTCTCTTATAGAATATATTCTCACACATAGTTCTCTGCACTCGACCCTCTATTTATGCACAGACACTCAGGGCATCTTCTTAGCATCTCTCACTCACCCTTAGAGCTCTCCACATGGCTATCAACAACAATGTTTCTTGCCACCTTATTTCTCAATGGAAATCTTGGGTTTTGTCCCTCTACTACACAGGGACGATGTGGTCTTTGTAGTCATCCACACTGCCCAAGGCTATACTACATTATGGCTACCCATTCTACATAGGAAAAGTCTACTTGTTTCATTTCACACTGCAACCATGCTCTTCATATTGTCATTCCATCAAATTACTTTCAATTTCAACACTATTAATTGTTGAGTAAGAGCTACTAAGTGTTTCTTCATAGTGAGAATAAATTATCATTCAAATCTACATATAAAGCATCTCTCAATTCTTATTGTTATGTAACCAGCTCACAAAATAGAAGAAAATATTGATAAACAACTTCAAACTCACCCTCTTCAAGGGGGAAACATCCTTTACATTACACAAATGAACAATTCTTGGATGATAAAAATGACAAGACTACCTTCTATATATAGGAGTCTAAGGGATCCCAATACAATTAGAGCCTACAGAAAAATAATATTGTAGGGGAACAACAATAACAATAGTGGGATTCTATGGTACATAATAATAACAACATGGGGACTATATTGGCAGAATAATACAATAAGGGGGTTGCACTAATAACAATAAGGGGTTACACTAGTAGTATAGGGACCTAACATACCCCTCTCCTTAAAAAAGTGGTTTCCTCAATGCTTGAGTAGTTAGGGATGCTTTTGTATAAAATTCTCATCCTCCCATGTGGAATCTTTAGTGGGTAAGTTCTTCCACTTGATGAGATACTCTAAAATTGATCGATTTCGTAGCTATTGATTTCTTGTTTTTGTGACTGCAGCCAGTTCCAATATGATTTTTCCTTCCTCGTCAAGTTCTGGCAACATTGTTTGAACTAGGATCTTCTCACCTATAACCTTCTTTAAGAAAGAGACATAGAAAACTGGGTGCACTGGGGAAGATGCAGGAAGCTCCAATTTGTATTCCATAGTACCAATATCTTGTAACACGTTGTACAGACCATAATTCTTTGGTGATAATTTATTATCCTTCTTAGCTTACTTGAGGGACATTTGTTTGTATGGTTGAAGTCATAGAAATACCTAGTCACCTATATCAAAACTTCTTTCTCTGCGATGTTGATTTGCCTGTTGTTTTATTCTATTATACGCCAAAGTGAGGTTATCCTTTAAGAGTTTGAGAACTTGTTGTTGATGTGTGATGTGATATTCCACTTCTTGAACCTTATTATTTTATTTTAAAGATGATGTGCTGGAAAATGGATGATATCCATAAAGTGTCATAAATGGGGTCTTTTTTACTGCAGTATGGAGGGAAGTGTTATACCACCATTGAACCAAAACCAACCACTTGACCCATTGTGTCTGTTTATCATATACAAAGCAACGAAGATATCCTTCCAAACATTTTTCACTATCTCAATTTTCCCATCAGATTGAGGATGATAATATGAGTTATGAGCTAACTGAGTACCCTAATATTGCACCTCTTGTACTCCAAGGAAATATTTAGAGCTTTTTGCATATAATTGTTTCTCCTCCAATAGTTTGAGCACCCTGTCAACATGTCAAACATGATCCTTCCAAGACTTGTTGTAGATTAGTATATCATCAAAAAATACTAAATTTTTTTTCTAAGGGTGGGTTTGAAAATGGAATTCATCAAACCTTGAAATGTAGAAGGTGCATTACTAAGGCCAAAAGGCATGACCAAAAATTCATAAGGACCCTCATGAGTTCTAAATGTTGTTTTGGGAATGTCTTTAGTCTTCAATCTGATTTGATGATATCCTAAACAAAGATCCAACTTGGTGAAGTAAATTTCTTCATGTAATTCATCCAATAATTCATCAATGATAGAAATGGAAAATTTATCTTTAATAGTAAGTTTTTTGAACTCCCTATAATCTGGGCACATGTGCCATGATCCATCCTTCTTATGTACCAATACCACTGGAGTAGAGAAAGAACTTTGACTAGGTTGAATTAGACCAACCTTTAGAATTTCTATAACCATACGTTGAATTTCACTCTTTTGGGCATATGGATATCAATAAGGCCTATTGTTTTGGGGAACACTTCCCGGAATCAAATGAATAGCATGACCATGATCACAAATAACTAGTAGGCCTTTGGGAGTCTCAAATACCTTGGAATGATTGTCCAAAACTTTTTGGAGATCTGGAGAAATAGATAATTTTGATGTGGGAACCTCTAGTGAACATAATTGTGTAACTACGACCTGTTGTTCTTTATTTGGAATCTTTGTCATGCTGTTAGAGATGAGTACCTTTCCCGGTTTCGATTCGATACCCCTTAATTAAACTTCATTTCCTTCCAAAAAAAAAATCAAGAAAAGTTCTTGAAAATTAAAAGCTATTGCACCCAAATATTGTATCCACTGGACTCCTAGTACTGCATCTACACCACCAATTGGAATGGAAAGCATTGGACTATTCAAGACATTCTCCCATGGATTGCTTAATATTATGCCACTTTCAAGAGAAATTTATGGTTCCTCCATTTGCAACCATTACTTGACACTCCGGTGCTGGATAAACGAAGTAATTCAATTCCTTGGCTATCTTACAATGAATAAAATTATGGGTACTACACGAATCAATCAACATTAATACCTTTTTCGTATTGATATGCCCTTCTATATGGAGTGTTTGAGGAGTGGTAATTCCTGTCAATGCATTACAAGATATGATCAAATTCATTTCTACTTTCTATGGGATTGGTTCATGGTGTATATCCTCTTCTTTTGATGTTTCTTGTTCCTTTTCTTTCTCCTCTTCCCCATCTATGAAAATTAATTTCTTCTCGGCACACTTATGACCTTTAGTGTATTTTCTATCACAATTGTAATAAAGCCCTTTTACTCTTTTTTCTTCCAATTGTTGTGGTGTGAACCTTGTAGGTGGTGAAAGGTTGGGAGAAACAACACTTCCCTCTTTATAGTTGTGAGTGGTAGGCTTCCTTGTTGCCATAATTTTTCTTTCCATTTTTCTTGCCAACCTGAATGCCTTCTCTAATGAATCAGGTTCCCAAATGCAAACCTCATGTTGGATGTTATCCTTTGAAGTACATATGAAGACATCAATCCTCTGCTTCTCTGCAATATCATTTACCCTTATATTCAACTTTTGGAACTCATCAATGTGCTCTACCATTGAACCCTTTTGTTTGAGATTTATCAATTGGATAAAGAAGGTGTTTCTCTTTGTATCCTCATAATGTGCTATCATTTCCTCCATGAAAATTGACTAGGTGACAAGTGGTTTATGAGAAAAATGCCCTTTATACCATAAAAATTTATTCGGTTATAAATATAAAGATGCAATATGTACCTTTTGTAACTGTTGCACATCATGTAGATAAAAATATTTCTCCATTTGTAGTATCCATGTTATGGGATCCTTCCCATCAAAATTCCTCACGTCGATCTTTTGAATATGGTGGGTCATCAATCCAATGTTATATTCTATGAAATCATGATTAACATTTATTTTTTTCTCATCATGAGATTCCTCTACTACCCTTTCATCATTAGGAGGCCTTTCTTGTAGCAGCTTTGTCCCACCTTCCTTCAAACCTTCCATGTTTTTCTTCAAATATTCCATCCGTTTATTTAAATCTCCTTCCATACCATCGATATTAGCTTCCATGGCACATATAAATCTATTTATCTTATCTTGGATCACATTCTTCAAATCATCCATCCAATTTTGCTTACTAGGTGTTTCTATTTTCTCGATTCGAGTAATTATTTTTCTTGCTTTTAGGAGATAGATATTTAAACAATTGTAACTTTGTAATTTTAGATCTTCAAGTTTTGTAATTTTGGACTGTGGTATTCTTCTGATTCCTCTTTCTAACACCACCAGTCTGATCAATATTTTATTCTTCAATAAATAGTTATGCAAAATCTCCTATGATGTCTTGATTATAGACTGGTTTAGTAGAGCGAATGTGTACGATAGTCCAGGTGTCACTATTTCGTCCTTCATACCTAAAAAAGGTATAGAGAAAACCAAAGTCCTTCTTTCCGCAAATTCATACAAAATTTGAATCTGATGCTGAGAGAGCAAGTTATGGCACTTTTCCCAAGGTCACCTGTTTGCGATGTAATTCGGTAGGCTGCAAAAACCCTACATGTCTTGGACCATACCTCCGAAAATATACCAAAACAAGATCTAAAATTCGAGACTGACCTTAATATTTCAACTCAAATGGATTTTAATTTCAGAGTTTGAACCTTTGTAGAAAAATATTTATAGCGAAACTTCCATGATGATCTATTTGCAATAGAATTCTGGAGCTTGAAAAAACCCTAATTTCCTCAAATCATATCTCCAAAAATATAGCGAGATAAGATCTGAAATTCAAACCCGATGTTCCGAACGATTTCGGATCAAATGGGGTTTTTTTAGCTTCTAAAACTTTGTAGAGAAAAAGTTATAGAGAACATTCCATGATGACTTGTTTGGAGTAGCGAAACCTTAGAATCCAAAGCTCTGATACCAAATGTTATCTAACCATCTCACAAATTAGAATAAAAAATAGATAAATGACTTCAAAATCAGCCTCTTCAAGGGGAAAACCTCCTTTACATTACAAAAATGAACAATTCTTGGATGATACAAATAGCAAGACCTCCTTTCTATATATAGGAGTCTAAGGGGTCCCAATACAATCAATGCCTACATAACAATAACATTGTAGGGTCAGAAAAATAACAATAGTGTGCTTCTATGGGGCATAATAATAACAACATGGGGAGTATATGGGCACAATAATACAATAAAGGGGTTGCACTAATAAAAATAAGGGATTACACCAGTAGTATAGGGGCCTTAGATATCCTTAGATAATATTGGATTAGCCTTAGATAATACCTTAGTCCAATTCCTTAATAAATTCCTTAGTATTCTTTTACAGGATCAAATAATTGCTATCATACACATTACTATGGGATAACACCATGGTAAACACCCCTGGTATTTAAGTTATTGCAGCGCAAATTGTGTACACAAATTTTCTTCACCATACTTGCATATGTACGTAACCTTTCTGCATAGGATTTGTGTACATTTTCCCAAACTTTATATTCAACATCCATTGGTCTTTGATATGTCATTTCTTTGTTCATCACTTATGTAGCATCTGTACTATCCTACATAAACATCATGTTATCATATTTTTGACATATTTATCAATTAGATTGCCATCACAGACAACACATTAGCAATAATGCCAACAATCTCCCCCTTTAGACTTGATGGCAACCACTTTGGTGTTTGGTCACCACCTATAATCACCTGCAAAAACACCTGCAAATACAAAAACACCAAGTTTCTCTCCCCCTTTGACATCAAGGGAAAATGGTTGACCACTGTTGAATGAAGACTTCTTTGCTCCTTTGTACAGAGGAGCATTGTAGTGTTGATCTGCTGAAAATGAGAACAACATGCTCACTATGCTCCCCGTGAGGATATGTTAAAAACCTCTAAAGATATGAAATACAATCTCAAGTCTTTATGAAACAACCGAATAGGACCTTTCCTATCACTAATGACTCATGGTTACATCAATCATCCAACACCATTGGGTTACATATTGGACCCAACATTACGTCAATGTCCCAACATAATAAGATTACATACATGAATGACTTGACCCCAATATCCCATGATAGAATTTTACAATGATTTACAACATCGAACTTTGAATGACCTTTACATTAAGAGATATATATGTCATTTATAACCAAAACAAAAGACCTCAATAGTGAGGTATCAAGACCATAAACGTCAACCATCATTCTCCATGTATGAACATTTTTTTGCAACAACATAGACAACAACATGAACATCCTTATCATCATCATGTAGGATAGAGTAGTCATAAATATGTGACCAAATGTGCAATGATTCCAGGAACCACAAAGAAACTTTAATAGAAGCATAAGATAGTTTGTAGATATTTGTCATCAACTCATCATCAAAGTCATCATGATCTTTCCATATATAAGAGGATCCATAATCCATGAACACAATTAATCTCTTGCAGCACAAGACCATAAGAAACATATATTTCCATGCATCAAAAACACATGTGAAAACCAAGAATATCACATAGAATTATGAAACTAGATCATAAAAACTTTTCACATGTAGCTCAATCATCATATAGGCATCATCCATAACTTAATTTTATTCAACATATGCATCATTGAAGACATAATGGCAACAACATATAAATGTAAACAAGCAGTGAGTAGATCATAAACTCATCATCATCTACCAATACATCCTCATCATCAAGTGTATCACATAGGATCAACTTCACTAAGTGCAAGTTAAGCAATAATTATCATCCATTACTTCTTCATTACTATTGAAAGAATAAACCACATATATTTCTTTAGAAACAAAAATTATACATCACTGATGATATATACTTACCATGAACATCATCATGCAATAAGGAATGCTCAAGAAATAATAATTCCATCAATGCATTACAGTAGATGCTCCCTTGAACCTGTGCTAGCTATTTACTGTCAAATATGATCATATCCAACTCATAAATCAACAAAGCCATCAAAAACAACCAAAGAATCAATGACACATTGAATCAACTCATGAACCATCACCATTTCTAGGTAACATATTATCAATAGATGGTAACCAATAAATGTGAGAACTAGAAAGACAAATAATAAGTGATTGAAGCATATCAAAACCCCCCTATGACTTTGTCCCACTATTTCTTTATTTCATAGAAACATACATGACTATATACATCAAAACTTGCATATATACGTGACTAGACTTCATAATATTCGTGTACAGAAAGTAAAAAGTTGAACTTTTTATGACCACATCTCCACTTGAACATACCATACATGTTCTTGTTTACTATTACTTCATCAAAACAATGTTAGGAGTATAAGCATCATCAAATAAATATCCTGAGATCAACTACTGATCTTGTGTACCTCATAATCATCACATGGTCTTCATAAGGTCATGTACCTCACATCACTTGTGCAGGCACTATTAGAAGTATGATTTAAGCAAAATCGATTGCAATAGTAACTATCTTCTTTTATTCTAAATCTGTTGCCTGAATTCTTCTCTACTAATACATATAATTTGTATGGATTTATGTATCCTCTTTCTATAAAATTTCAAATTTTTCATGTATAAGTTTTAGTTTGTTGATGTAAAAACAATTACACATTCATTGTCATCCATTTGGCCTACACTTAGAATATTCTTCTTTAGCCCTTGAACTAATAATAAATCAAATGCTTTTGGACACTTCTCAAATTTAATTCTAACTTTTCCCATATCTTTGGTTTGAGCACCATTTCCAAGAATCACCTTACTATCTTTTCTTTTCTTGAGAAATTCAAACTTGTCCTTGTCTCGATTCACGTGATGAGAGAAGTCGTTATCTATCTACCATTCCTCCTCATCTTCAAAATAGCAAAGAGTAAGACCACACCTTGTTTGTTCTTCTTCTTTCTTATTACTATGAGTAGTGTTGGTTGATCGATATTTCTTAGGTCTTTTGGAGGAAGTATTATTATTTGATTGCTTGTCGTGTTGTCTCTGGAGGTCCATGGAATTGTTCCTGCATTCTTTCACTACATGCCAAAACTTTTTTTTAAGTATATCATCTTATATGACCCAAAAAGGGAGCAGAGCAATTATAATATTTTTGTCTCATATTCCACCTATTGCCACCAATAGATTTGTGACCAAATATGTTGCAAGGAAAGAAATATCCTTTAAAGAAACCCGAGTACCTGTGAGCTAATGACCTTCCTGTGAAGTGGGTATTTGGCTACGATCGAAATAATTTGCTTCTACAATTGGATGCAACATGTCCTTATTTATGAGATCTAAAGCATTCAACATTATTGATCAGAGGAGAGAATCAATTAATGCTTCTATTATTAAGAGCAAATCATTTCTTTTGAAAATTCGTCTTCCTTGGATGTTGAGTTGGTTGACTTATTATCTCTTTAACATGAATTTCATATTTCGTATTGTTATCCATCAAGATCCTTGCACAAGCCTATGTACTAGATTCTCCTTTTACAGCTTCAGGAAACCAAAGACCATATTTAATGGAAGAAAATCTTTGGCTACTAAAAATGTTATCCAAAATATTAGTACTATCTTGAAAGTTCAGATGTTTATCGTTTTCTTCTAATTTTCATTTTAGAATGTCTACCTCAACTTTCAATTTTTGACACTGTTCTTCATTTTCCATATATTGTTTCCCATTCCTTCTTAAACCTATCTTTCTTCCAACAATTTATCCTTTAATTTCATAATATCTTCCTTCAGTCCATTCTCTTATTCTTCAAATACTTGAAGTAGTTGATCATTTGTCTTGTTTGATTTTTCAAGATCTTCTATTAGAGATACAATTTTATATTCAAGTCCTTCACAATTTTTTTATAGATTCTATTGAAGCATGATCCTTGTTATCATATGCCTCCAAATTATCCTTAATATTGCTAATCTTTTTCAAAGAAAAATCAAGTTTTCTTTAAGATTAAGAACTTCCTCTAACCTGTCTTCTTTTGAATGAGTAACTCCATCCGATATAACAAAGATTGTTTTATCATCATACTGATACTTTGACACATATTTTTAAATAAGATAACATGATGAATAATGTTCCTTTGATTTTCCTTCATGAATAATCTACATATTATTCCATACTTCCTTTGTCATTGCATAGTGCATAAATTCTATTGATGCTAAATCAAGTATGTTACCAATGATTTCATTTAATGTTATAATATTATCTTGTAACTATTCACTTGATGGAGGAGTGTTAATTAAAGCATTACATACTAAATTCCAAACATCAGATCCTAGATCTATTAATTGAGACTTAATATTTTCTTTCCATTCCCGATAGTTATCATCGTGTAGCATAAACATACCTTTATTATCCATGGGTTACTAGCTTGATTTGTTATTCTGTTCTAGATTGTTCTTGACCCATAAATGTAGATATTTATGTATCATCAGATGCATCACTATCATTTTTCTCATGGATTGACATCTTACTTTGAGTTCCCTTCTTCTCTTTCTTCTTACGCATCATTCCTAATCCACTCCAAGTGGTTAAGATTGAACTCAAGTGACCTACTCTGATACCAATTGTTGGGAAAAATACTAAGGGGTGTTGGGGGGGGGGCGGGGGGGGGTGGTGGCGTATTAGTCATTTTTAAACTCAATTTTAACTTTTCATTTTATATTATGATTTCCATACACTGTTGTTATTCATACAACTAGCGTATGTATGTGACTTTAGTAAGGGAAAACATTGTATAACTAGTTAACTAATTTTTCATATATTTTATAATCAATTCATCTTTAACCATTGCATAATTATTTCATTATTCATTAATTAAGAAGAAACCATGAGTAGTAAGAAGAAAGTAGATCATCAACACATAAGAAACATATGAACACTAGGATTTTAGGTGGAAACCCATTGTGGGAGAAAACCATTATTGTAGTCATCTCTATCTTCCTTCTATTATAAAGAAAAAATTATTATAATAGTGTGCTGGCACATACTCATACCAATATGCAGGAACCCACTTGCAAAAGGCTACAACCTTCTCTAATTCCCCATCACTTGCTGAAATGGAGCTCCAAACCCCTGATATAATTTACCGACTCTTACTGGAAGGGAGATACTACCCCCTACAGAAATTATCCAGATACTGCTGCAAGAAATCTTTGACTACCTCACTTAAGGATCCAATCCTCAATTCCTCTTATGGACCATGTTTCATAATATTTCATATTGAATTCACTTAAATCAAAACATCAAATAGGTAGGCCACCTTTCATCATATTTTCAAATTAGAGCCTCTTTCATCATTAAGCCGAAACTCGGTAATAACAATGAAACCAAATACTAAAGAAAGTCATCCAATCAATATAGCATCAGAAAATCAATCACCCAATGCAACTATATCAATCCGTAATAGATCATGTAAATGCACAACCACTCATCAATATATCATCCATACATTGTTCATCATTACTAAAACAAAATGTTGTTCCTGCAAACACTGGTCATACACATATAAGAATGTACATTCTAATGTTATGAAGAAGGTCTCTCTGTATGTACACATTTCCCCTCTAGAAAACATGTGTATAGATCTCAGAACTCCGAACATTAAATCATTAATAATTGAACCATACTTAGACCACTCGATCATTTATATATCACTCAAGCACAAATTACTCAAGAAAACATAGATCATCATATTGTAGCATCATTATCTATCAGTATACAATTTCACCAATCAACACTATCAGATAGATATCATCATAATAAAGACACCATCAAAAGGTAACAACAATCATAACAAAATTGATCAAATGTCATCAACCAGCCATACTGCAAAACCCTAACATATGTATGCAACTTTCATAAAGCATATCAATGTATGTACATGTTTATCATTCATAACACACACGTAAAAATCTTAACATACTAAAAATACTTTGTATAATGTATATGTGACTACCCAAAAGTAGACCCGCGTGTGTATGTGATTCACCTAAGATAAACCTACGTATAGATCTGAAAATTTCACTCCAAACACAAAAGTTATTCTCTGTAAACCTTACTATAATAATTAAATACTTTTAGAATACTTTATTTAGATAAAAACATCATAAAAACCACATATCTACCATTGTTATACATTTTCAATAAGTACATCAAACAAGCACACATGTCACCATAGTTCATATCTTTTAGATCCGAGTCTTCTCCTTGCTCCTTGGTGCAAACCTATGCTAGATCAAATCATTCAAAAACAATTTATCACTAACACACATAACACATTTATCTCCATCTCCTTATATAACGTTAGCCTCTATCAATACCTTAGGCCAATCCCTTAGTAAATCCCTTAGTATTCTTTAACGGGATCAAATAGCCATTGCCGTGCTCATTATTATTGGATAATATCATGCTAAAAACCCCTTGTATTTAAGTTACCATGGTGTAGATTCTCTATGTTATTTTTCTTCACCATACCTCGTATGTACATGACCTTCTTACATAGGATCGAGGTACTCTTTCCAAAACTTTATATTCAACATCCATATGTCTCTGATATTTCATTTCCCTTTTCATCACTTCTATAGCATATGTACCTTCGCAGATACACATACAATTATCATAACTTTTACATCATTATCAAGTAGGTTTCCATCAAGGATAACACATTAACTATAATTCCAACAACTTTCATGAGCATCTAAGAAAATATCCTTATGAAAAAATTCCTCAAAATCTAGGGACTCCCAGCCACCACAGTCATCATATTATGGATTATCCAATAATTCTACAACTATTATGATTATCTACAAGAGATGGAAGTAACCATAGAACTACCCCTAATTTTGATACACCAAGAACATCAATGCTAGCACATATGTTTCCACCAACATTCATGCTATTCTAGTTGACATCGATGCCAACACCCTTTCCAACTGTCAGATAATGCCAATTATCCAACACATATCCCCCATGGCTACACATGAATGCCGGGATATTTGATACTTTCGACGTCCATTCTAGTATATTTGACATGAATGCTAACAAATTTTCTGCCACTAACTATCCAAACAATTTCAATTATCAAACAATCTCCCCATTTTGATTTGATGGAAATGCATCATCACTTCTCCAAGTTGATAGCCAATCATCGACATGCTTCCACACGTCTCCTTGCATAAGCCATCAATGGATTTCTATCACCTACATGGGCCATCACAACTTATCAAGTAAGCTCCTATCCCCCTTTGACATCAATGGAAAGGGGCTGCAATTTTCTTCTATTCCCCCTTACAATTATTGACTCTCAATGACTGAGGGTCTTGCTACTGATGTGCATTCTTATTCTTGTAGATATTGCTACTCTAGGAATTCGGCATATGTGATATTATCCCCCTGAATGTATACTCCTTCTACTCTAAATAATCCTCTAATTCTAAAAACCTTAGGTTGTTGGTTGAATAGTCTCTCTTCCAATGCATATTTTCTACCAATTAAACATAAATTGATACTAAATAAAATTTCTCAGGCTATTTATGTTGCATGCAAATACCAACTATTAGTGATGTATTGGGCTTTCTCTTTACTACTGTTGTTTCTTCTAACACTGTGCTCACTTCTCTTGAGCATCCAAAGAAACCAACTTTTCTCCCCCTGATATCATATTCCTACAAACATGGACAATTGTTTAACAAATACCAATTACACCAAGAAGTTGATACAAATTATACAATGTACCAAGAAAAATCTTATGGCTCCAACTCAGAAAGAAATCTCCATTTGGAGAGTAAGGTTACTCCATATGAACCTAGGCCACCAATTGACGTAGTGATACCAATTGAAAGCTGGGGACATTCAGAAATTTTATCAATTGTGTTCCATAAACACAATATTATTAGGCATAATCAATTTATATTAAATGAAATAAGCGTATTTATATAAAGTTCCAAACCTTTCATTTACTCAGAAATATTTCTTCCTAATGCTAAATATTGTTGCCTAGTACTGCCTACTAAATAAACTCCTCCTGAGAAAGATCTCCCTAATCTCCTAGACCTACTTCCTCATTTCTGCATGGGGAATGATCCTATGGACTTGAGTTAATAGTAGGAATTTTGTCATTCCATATTTATGTTGTAGCTCAGCCTTCTTCTCACAACAAAATGTGTTATGAAATCCCCATGAAGCCGTGGTGACAATATATTTCTTTCTCTTGCAATGTTTTTATATTTGAAATAAACAAATTCATTACTCTAATCAACAAGGGGACTCGACCATATCTCTAACATTCAAATGCATTTTTGATTTCTTACATATGACTTTTTTGACCTCTCTTGAGATCATTCTCTTATTTTACTAAAGATAAAAAGAGGATCTACTCCCACAGAGTAGATTATCCTCTTTTTCTTTCTCCCTTACTTTCAATGGTCAAGTTCTGACAGGAGCATTGCTTTCCAACTTCTTCCTTTCCCATGTTTGGGCCTTTGTTTGGCTATGCATGGTTGTAAAGAACTCTTATTTCTTCACCCAAATCTTATTTCTTCACTTTTGGTTCCTTTGTAACATTGGGTGATTGTTCCCATTCTTCACTTAAGGCTTGTGTCATTGAAACTAAAACTTACAGAGGGGTTTCTTCCTCATTTATTCAGCAAGTCCTGCCGCATAGGGCACTAAAAACACATCCAACATCCTTTTCTCTTCTATTTATTCTCATCATCAATGGTTGACTTGATTCATTTTGATGTATCCTCTGAGAAGTGGGATATGTGCTGTTATAATTAGAGTCCACTGCCTTATGCTGAACATTTGCACAAATGTAGCATTCAACATGGATTAGGAATGCGGAAAGAGGATTACTATTAATAGAAACATTCCTATCGAGGCGTCTACTAGTTCCAACATTATTTCTCCTTTTGTTTCTCCACACACTCTATTTTGTTGCATGCCATGTACAATCCATCATTTTGTATCTAAAATTATTGCAAGAATAACAATAACGATGAAAGGATTTTGAGGATTGAAGATAACTATTTTTTGTGAGAATTTTCCTTGAGAGGGAAAGGACCTATGTTGATTCCTCATGTGCCTTCCATGGAAGTTTTCATTACTGCATTACATTTTTAATTCTTACAACTTAACTTTCCTTTGTTGCTCTCCTTACTGTTGTTTCTTATGATTCTACTACTACCTTTTCTTCTCTTGCCACTATTGTTTTCCAACAATTTCCCTTCCTTTAATGGTATTAGACTTCACTATTCCCTTTGCCTATTTAGCTTCTCCTTCGACATTTTCCTTTTCGAGGCTCGAAACTTCATTTAAGCCCAAACCAACCTTCATGAAGAGGGGTCTCCTTTTTATAAGAACATTGTTCAATATATTTGAGCCCTTCTTAATATTTTGAAATTGAGGAAAATTATGATTAGCCTCTTCTAAATCATGTCTCAATGAGACTACTTTAGCTTTTAGTCTCTCACAAAGGGCTTCTCTTTTATTCAATTGATTAGTTATCATCCCATTAAGCCTTCTAGCTTCTTCTCGTTGAGCATTTAAACTACAATTGTTTTTCTCAACTTCTCATTCTCAAGATCATATTCATGAAACTTCTCCTTCTTCTTGGGATTTTGTTCTGATAGCTCCTTGCTTTCTTTTAGAGTAGAGGTAATTTTTTTCTAAAATAGATCCTTTCATCTACATCCCTTTCCTCGTTATTAGAGGTGCTAGTAGAGTAAACATAAAGATCCAAGTTCCTCTCCATGTCCATGGAATCTTCCACAAGTCTAAGGATATTCATCACTAACAAGGATACCCCTATTCCATTCATGGGATGCACTCTCTTCTTCTTCATAGGATCACTCATTCTCTATTACTACTAAAGTAGATCTATCTACATCACTACTAGATGCACATCTATAATTTTCTTCAAACAATTCTTGTGAGCATATATATGATAAGTGACCTATTTCTTTACATTTATCACAAAAAAATAGTTGACCTTTTGAGTACCATGGCTTCTCATCGAAGTCCTCTTCTTCACCATACTTGGAGTGAACATCAACAAATTGTATCACTTGAAGAAATATCTTCAATCTTTTGAGCATATTTCCTTTGAGATGCCTTATTATTATTCTTTATTTTCTTCTTATCACCAAAAGTTACATCTTCTGGTTGACTACCTAAGGGACAAGGTTATTCAAAGTTATCTTGAGCCATATTTAGATATTCTGCACACATATATTGCAATATTCCTAGAATTTCCTTTCTTGTCTCATAATGCCTCATCTTCTTAGCATATATCTTTGATACATCCTTTCATGATAATACTATTGGATTTTGTATTAAGTTCTTTCATCTATCCATATTCTATAGACAACAAAACGTCCTTATTGATGATCATAAAAGAAGCTCCCATTCTAATCCTCTACAACTGATAGTTTTATCCATTAAAATTTGGAATTCCCTCTCATGTCAGCCAAACTTGATTAGTCATTTTTCCCTTTGATCTACCTTCGAGAAGTTAAGTTGTTGTTGAATTGAGGCTTATGTGATTCATATCAAGTTGAGATATTTTTTCGCGTAAATCACATGATATATCATTTGTCGACGTGTTTCGAACCAACCAGTGTGGTTCATCGTTCGGACAAGTTGAAGAATCAGATCTAGCTTTGCATGTTAAATAGTTTGAGCAGAGCCTCCAACGACTAACTTGACCAACGCCTAGATTTGACTTTGGACCGGGGTCATAAGAATCAATTATTTAATAGACTAGATGGAAGTTAGTTATATTAAGAGACCTTACCTTTAATAATATATATAAAATATATGTTTATATTATATATATATATATATATATATATATATATAATTTATATTTATAACTGGTTATATATAGTATATTTGATATTTAACTGGTTTTAAGTTATAATAGATAACTAAAAGGTCTTAAATATAATTATACTAACTAGATATAATATATATAATATTATATATTTTAATATAGTATAACTATATATATATAATATATATTATATATATATAATGTAAGTAATTTTAATTTTAAATTGGTTGTTAAGTTAATTAGTTAGTTAAAAGGTATTAAATATTTAATAAATACATAAGAAATAAATATTTAGAGTAAATAATATAAGTTAATTGAAATCTAAATGTTAAAAAAATAAAAAAAAATAAAAAAAGTATTTTTAATTACCCAAGTTTAAATTTAACAGTATATATGGAATATACCTAAAGGATTAAACTACCTTATAAAAATTAAATTATATATATAATAAATAATTAATTAAGATATATTAGTTATTATAAAAAGTACTAATATTATAAAAATATTAAAATAAGCCAAGGGTGGAAAGAATAAAAATATGTTAACTAATCCGATAAAATAATTGGATATGTTAAATTAACTTATTATTGTAATAATCTAACAACTCAAAAAATTAGATGAGTCAAAAAACGAGGAGAGGGGGCGGGGGGGAAAGGAAGAAAGTGACTAGGAAGAGAGAGCTAGGACCCAACACCTACTGATTTTCCAACCATCCTCTCTATTGAGATTGCTCGGCCTCTTTTCAATCTCAAGAGCTTCCCTAAATTTCCGATGATGGAACTGCGAAACTCTAGCAATAACACTAGCCTCCACAATACAAACATAATGATTGGTTTTTTCTGCATACTCAACTAAAGCGGAAGACTTGGATCTCCTATGCTTAAGGTCAGTTGTGTGCTCACTAATCCTTTGATTAATGGAGTGACGAGTCTCACCAATATAGGGGGTCCCACAGGAACAAGGCATAATATATACCCCTTTCATATCTTTAGAGTTGATAGGATCCTTCGCTGATCTGAGGGACATACAAATGGTGTTAAGGGGCCTAAATGTCACAGTGACACTATGCATCTTGAGAATCCTCACAATCTTATCCGTCGTCCCCTGAACGAACGAAATATGGACACCTGGAATTTGTTCCTTTGGTTCCCTTTTAGCAAGAGAATTCTTGGCAGCTTTTAGGAAATCCTTTTGACCCATGTATCTAATATAACCATTCTCAACAAAGATATCAAGGATATGGGATTTTTCTTTCTCAAAACTCTTTTTATTCGAGATCCTTAGGGCCTGAGTACAAAGGGTATTGAGAACCCTCATCTTCTATGCTGGGAAATGGTGGGAACTGGAATGAAGATACTACTCCGTATGCATTGTCATTTGAAAAACTTGGTGGGAGAGGGAACCATCACTATTCTTAGAAATAATAATATCAAGGAAAGGGAGGCAACCATCAACTTCCTGCTCTTTAGTGAACTTAATGGCTGAGGATTGATTGTTGAGATGATCAAAGAAGATGTCTAATTCCTCTTGGCCATGAGATCAGATGACATTGGTGTCATCCACATACCTTTTCCAAAGCTTGGGCAGGAGTTGGGAAGAGTTTAGAGCCTTGGACTCAAAATATTCCATAAAAATATTAGGAACGATAGGGGATAGGGGTGAGCCCATGGCAACCCCACAGGTTTTCTAAAAGAACTCTCCCTCAAAATTGAAAAAGATGGAAGTGAGGCAGATCTCAACTAACCGAGTGGTGTCAGGAACCATACTCTAATACCAATTGTTGGAAACAATGTTAATACTCAGAGGGGGGATGGTTCAATATTAGGGCTAACTTCAACCTTTTGTTCCAATTTATATTTTATCAATCAAACTTGGAAATTAGTCATGTTATCAACAACAAAACATTATATAATAACAATAAAAATCAACACATGAACACACATACCATGAGAAACATACACATGAGAAACATAGGTTTAACGTGGAAACCCTTCTGGGAGAAAAACCACCAAATATTTTTTTGTTATTTGTTGTAAATATGAGAGCCTAATATGTTACATGAATTTTGTGTGTGAGATAACAATCACAGGAAGTATCAACTCCCTTTGATTATTTTCTAGCATCCACTAGTAGTAAGAACCAACTCCCTTCTTCTGCATACACCTAATCATCATACTAGAACCATCAACTTCATGGATTTGTTGCAAGCAACAACTAGCAACTCCTTGGATTTATGCAAGCACTAACTTTGAGGAGCCACCAACCCCCAAGCCCTTTTTAGATACCCACTAAGATGGAAGCACCAAATCCCTATATGCATAATCCTACCGACACTCAATAAGGAAATTTTACTTCTAAATGTATATGCAAGCTTCTCTACCTGTTTTCAACTCTTTTTTCTCCTCTACTCACATAAGAACAACCAACTATTCTCGGCCCTCTAGTCTACTCAAGAAAATTCACTCATACTTATCCCATGTAGTACCCTTTCTATTCTTCAATAACATATATTCTCACACAAACCTCTCTTCTTTTCAACCTCTACTTCTGCACAGGTACTCTGGGCCTCATCTTAGAAGCATTCATTCACCCTCAAATCTCTCCACACAACTCTTAACAAAAATGTTTCTTCCCACCTTCTTGCTAAATGAAAATCATAGTTTTATTCCTCTACTTGATAGGGAATGATGTGTTCTTTATAGTCATCCACACTTCCCAAGATTGTACTGCATCATGGCTACCCATGCTGCATAGGACATGTCTTCTTGTTTGTTTTCACAACTGTAACTAGTCTCTTCATACTAGAATTCAATCAAATTACTTGCCACTGCTCCCATATTCAATGGTGAGTATGGTCTCTTAATAATTTCCTCACACTGAGAATAAAATCTCAGCCAAATATGCATACAGAGAGGCTCCCCATGCTTATTAATTTGAATGTAGTGCTAATAATGTAGTGTAGCATGGCTATGTCCTTTTATTATTAAATCTTTTATCCCCAAGGTTTTGTTATTCATTCAATTCCTTGTAGCATGTGAGAAATATCAGATATGTCTTGTTTTAGATTGAGGTAGGCTCCATTAACTCATCTTATGCAACTATGGTCCTTTCTGCTTTAGTCTCTAACCAACTGCTGCATGTTCATTTTTCAATGCATTCCTAGTCCAAATGTGGAAAATAACCAATTCAGCATAACAACTAAATATCGAGGGATCCTTCCACATAGCTTCCTATTGATCATACCATGCTTGTTCCCCCAATGCACTTTTTAGCTGATGTAATTAATCCAAAGGAACCAACCACACAGTGTGGATTTACTTCAACTACTGACACATCCACACTTTCAACTCCAGAGCCCAAGCTCATGTCGTTGTGTTTATATCTAGGCATATGATGCTCGATCACCAAACACATGAAACTACTACTTAGTCATTCGTTGGTCCTCCTAATCATATACATATTCTGCTATCAAGTTGGAGACCTGGATGCCCTATTTGTTGTATCCTTTTTCTAAATGGAATTTTTGAAGACTTACGGGCTCTCTGGATTCTAGACTGGCCCAGTTTGACCTTAGCACCTTTCACTTGGTGTATTTACATGTTTCCTATCATAGGACCAAGTGGTGTGACATGCAGATAAGCCTTTAGGTGCTAGAGTCCATCTTTGGCATGTGGGGGCTAGATTCCCTTTATAACTCTTTGCACCCCTAGTTCTTGATTTTTTATATAACCTTGTGGTAATTACATTACCATTGATAGGACTCATTTATATGCACATTTTGCTACATATATGGAGGCCAGATGTCCACAAAATTTTTGTAAAATATATTTCATACTCCTTGTGGGCTTTCGGGCTTCTTGGTATGGCCCACTTGTGTGCACCACTTTGAATGCCCACTCCTCTTCCTTTGCATATTGTTATTGGAGGTTTCGGGCGTGGCTCACTTTCCATTTTTTAGTGTCTCTATAGACCTCCACCTTTAGGTCCCACTACAATTCCTAACACCTAATTATAATAAGTTCTTACATTCTAACCTTTCAGGATTCTACGCTTCTGAGAAACCTCCACTCATTGTCCACTAACTTCTGGGCTTTTACACTTCTCAGTTTCCACACACTGTTCCTCCAACCTCGGCTCAATGTTATCCTAGATTTCTTTTAAACAAAACTTTGAGCTTCTAGGTTTATCGACTTCTAGGCATTATTCCTATGGCTTTAAGGTCCTTTCTTTGACTATCCATAACTCCTCATCTCGGGGGCTATTTTCTGACTTCAACATGATGTTGGAAATATATCTCCAAGAACTTTCCAACTATGCAATTTCCATGAGAATATAATAAAATGTCATATTTCATAAATGAATCTCGTGCTAGGGAATCCCAACCACCATGATCATCATATTATGGCTTCTCCAATAAGCCTACAACTATGATGATTCTATATAAGGGACTTCCGTACCCATGGAACTCCCTCTAATCTTAACACACCAAGCACATAAATGTTAGCACATGTACTACCACAAAGATCCATGTTATTCCAGTTTACATCAATTCCAACACGCTTGCCAACTGTTAAATAATTTCAAATGTCCAACACATCTCAGCCATGGTTTCACATCAATGCTAACACATCTGCTACCGCCAACATTTATCATAGTCTAGTTTACATCAATGCCAACACACTTGTTGCCACTAGCCATCCAAACAATGTTAACTATCCAAAAAAAATATTAGAGAATGTTTTTATAATATTTATAGATGATATTTTAATATGTTCAAAGACACTAGAAGAGAACAAGAAACATTTAGATATAGTGTTGCATACCTTGCGTGAATATCCACTATATGCTAATTTAATAAAATGTGAATTTTACCAACACAAGATAAAATATCTTGGGCATGTGATTTTAGCTTAGGGGATAGCAGTGATGTCGAAAAGGTTAAGGTTGTTTTTAACTATCCATTCCTAAATGGTGTTGCAGATGTAAGGTCATTCATGCGTATCACCGAATACTATTACAAATTTATAGAGTGATTTTCTAAATTAGTATACTCCATAGGCTACTTACAAAAAAAAGGGGTGAAATTGAAATGAATACAATAGTGTCTCGAAATTTTTTGAGAAATTAAAGCATTTACTCACTATTTCACATGTACTAAAAATAAAAGAACCTCATAAGGATTTTTTAATGTGTATTGACACTTGGAAGGCCTTGGAGGTGAACTCATGGGAGAGTGACATGTGGTGGCTTATGAATCTTGCAAACTAAATGTTCACGAAAGAAATTATAAATTCTACGATATTGAGTTAGCAACAGTTATCCACGCTTTTTGTTATGAGACCAGCTCACAAAAATATAGAAAAGATAGATCGATGACCTAGAAATCAACCTTTTTGAGGGGACAACCTTCTTTACATTACACAAAGGAACAATTCTTAGATGATACAAAGCAAAAGACCTCCTTTCTATATATAGGAGTCTAAGGAGTCCCAATAAAATTAGAGCCTACATACTAATAATATTGTAGGGGCACAACAATAACAATAGTGGGCTTCTATGGGGTACAATAATAACAACATGTTGACTATATGGGTACAATAATATAATAATGGGGTTGTACTAATAACAATAAGGTTCTAGACTACTATTATAGGGACCTAACATGACCCTATGCTTCAAAACATGTTGTCCTCAACATTTGAGTAGTTCTAGATGCCTTTGTATAAAATTCTCATCCTCCATTGTGGAATCTTCAGCGAGTAAGTTCTTCCACTTGGTGAGATTCTCTGAAATTGATTGACATTTTAGCTATTGATTTCCTATTTCTATGATTGCTTCGGATTCCAATATGATTTTTCCTTCTTCATCAAGTTCTGGCAATATTGCTCGAACTTGGATATTCTATAGCTTTTAAATAAGTTACAACACTCCTTTGTCATTGTTCCATTCATCCTTTCCTTTGTTTATCCAATCTAGTTGGATAATAGAAATGGAACAAAACAATGCTTCCACATCCTCATCCTTTCTTGAGAGTGCATCTACAACAAGATTTTTCTTGCCTTTTTTGTAGATGATTTCAAAGTCATAACCCAACTTCTTTCTGACCCATTTTTGCTGTGCTTCTGAAGATAATATTTTTCCTAAAAATATTTAAGGCTATCATGATCCATTTTTACGTTGAAGTGTCTTCTCATTAGGTAAGGTCTAGTGTTTGGAGGAACACTTCCTAGAATCAAATGAATAGCATGATCATGATCACAAATAGGTGGGAGGCCTTTGGGAGTCTCAAATACCTTAGAATGATTATCCAAGACTTTTTGGAGTTCTGTAGAAATGGATGATTTCAATGTGGGAACATCTAGTGAACATAATTGTGCAATTACACATCATTTTTCTTTCTTTAGAAGCTATGTGATGTTGTTATAGCTGATTATATTTCCCAATTTCCCTTCGATACCCCTTAATTAAGCTTCCTTTCCTTCCCAAAAAAATTTCAAGAAACACTCTTGAAAATTAAAAGCTATCATACCCAAAGATTGTAGCCATTGGAACCCTAGTACAACATCTGCACCACTGATTGGAATGGAAAGAATTGGACTATTCAAGACATATCGTTCGATGGATATCTTGATATTATGGAACTTTCTAGAGCAATTTATGGTTCCTCCATTTGCAACCATTAGTTGACACCTTGGTTCATCCACCAGGAACATATTATCACATTGAAAGGAACATAATGAGAAATCAAGTTGGTAGTCCCGGTTTTGGAATCCAGGGGAAATCTGTGTATATGTTTTATATGTCATGCTCTCACATTGTTTACTTTCTGCGTTTTAGAATTTGTACGTAGTTAATTTCTATACGGGGTTAAAACCTACATTTGGTATCAGAGTTGTTTTGGCTTCAAGGGGAAGCCTTTATTGCTGAGGGGTTTCGCTCGGGCTTGTGGTAGACCCTGTTCAGTGGGGGATATGCGAGATCGATTTTGGTGGTGAAAGAAGATGGCAAGTAGTGGAAAGATAGAGATCGAGAAATTTAATGGTCAGAGTTTTGAGTTGTGGAAACTCAAGATGGAGGATCTATTGGTGCATAAAGATCAGTGGATCATGGTAGATCCGGGAGTGTCCAATGAAGAATGGAAGAAGTTGGATCAGAAGGCAAAGAGCATAATGCGATTGTGTGTCTCCGATTCAGTATTGCTGAATGTATGAAGGGAAGCTACGACAAAGGCTTTGTGGGACAAGTTAGGGACCTTGTACCAATCTATGTCTTTGGTGAATAAACTGTTCCTACGGAAAAAGTTGTATAACCTGAGGATGAAAGATGGAGACTCGGCGATAGAGCATCTCAATGCATTTAATACTGTGGTAAGTCAGTTAGCATCTGTTGATATTAAAATTTCAGATGAAGATAAGTTTATCAGTTTGTTGTGTTCTCTACCAGATTCGTGGGATAGTCTGGTTATTGCAATAGGCAGCAATGCAACTGCCTTGCAGTTTGATGAAATAGTCTCAGTGTTGCTGACGAAGGAGATGAGAGAGAAAAATACAGAGAGCTAGAATGGTGATGCCTTGTCTGTACGAGGACAGTCCTAGAATAGAAAAAAAAAAATCATCGAGTGGGAGATCTAAATCTAGAGGGAGATCTAAATCTCCACGAAAACCTATAAAGGTGGTGTGCTGGAAATACTGAAAGTAAGGGCACTCCAAAAGGGATTGTAAATCTAAAGCTCCTGACAGAGGAAAGGGATCTGATGATGCTCCTTCTACAGAGGTGAAAACCTCCTCAGATGAATGTGGGGATATGTACTTGGCTTCTTCAATTACACATGTAGAGAGTGGTTCTGCGAGTATGAAAAATACGATGGTGGTGATGTCTTCTTAGGGGATGATAGGAAGGCTAGAATCATTGGTCGTAGAAAAGTAAAGTTGAAGTTGCAAGGTGGAAGGGTTAGAACACTTCCGGGTGTTCTGCATATTCCTGCATTGTCCAGAAATCTAATTTATGTAAGCAAGCTAGATGATGTAGGTGTAAAAACAGTGTTCGATAAGGATACCTGCAAAATGGTTCAGCGAGCACTGGTATTGATGTGGGGAATTCGAATTGGAACTCTGTACAAGCTGTAAGGTAGCACTGTTATTAATGGGCGCAACGGTTCTGTGGTTCCTGAAAGTGGAGCAGAAAATCTAGTGGTCTCTAGAGAGAAGACTATGTTGTGGCATCAAGGGGTTGGACATATTGGAGAGAAGGGCCTTTTAATACTTCATGGTAAAGGTATGGTAGAAGGTATGAGTAGTAGCTCTCTCGATTTTGATTTCTATGAAAATTGTGTATATGGGAGAGTAGAATCGGGTGAGTTTCCCCTCTGGTAGTAAGAGGAAAAAATAGATATTAGAACTTGTGCACAGTGATGTGTTTGGACCTATGAATGTTCCATCACTGGGTAAGTTTGTGTACTATGTATCATTTATAGGCGACTTCTCAAGGAATACATGGATATATTTCCTTAAGAAGAAATCTGAAGTCTTTGACAGGTTTAAAGAATTTAAGGCTCTGGTGGAAAACCAGACAGAGAAGAAGATAAAGTTGCTGAGGATAGATAATGGTGGAGAGTTTCGTAGCAAGGAATTTGAAGAATTCTGTAAGAAGTGTGGTATATCACGGCAGAAGACTACTCCATATACACCTCAGAAAAATGGAGTTGTAGAAAGAATGAACAAGA
>APFE031734592.1:60601-90707 GCA_000404065.3 Pinus taeda | reverse complement strand
AATGGCATCTTTGCACAAAAATGAGGCTTGGGATCTGGTGGAGTTGCCGGCTGGAAGGAAATCCATTGGCAACAAATGCGTGTTCAAAAAGAAGACAAATGCAGAAGGAAAAGTGGAGAAATACAAAGCTTGGTTGGTAGAAAAAGGTTATTCCTAGGTGCCGGGAATTGTTTTTGGTGATATTTTTTCTCCTATTGCCAAGGTAACTTCTATTAGATTAATTTTATCTGTTGTTGTTGTTTTTGGTTTTGAGGTAGAACAGATGGACGTGAAGACAACATTTCTTCATGGGAATCTGGAAGAAGAAATCTACATGAAGCAACCTGAAGGCTTTGCAGTGAAGGGTAAGAAAGAATTGGTATGCAAGTTAAAGAAATCTTTGTATGGGTTAAAACAGTCACCAAGTATGTGGTATCAGAAATTTGATGCATTTATACGGGGACTTGGCTTCACCAGAAGCAAAGCAGATCACTGTGTGTATTTTAAATTAATTGGTGACATGTTATTTATCTGGTCTTGTATGTCGATGATATGTTGCTGGTTGGAAATGACAAAGAAATTATCCAGGATTTGAAGACCCAATTGTCCTCCAAATTCGACATGAAAGATCTCGGTGTTGCAAACTATATTTTGGGCATGGAAATTAAAAGAGATTGGGAAAAGAGGAAGCTCTGGTTAAACCAGAGGAAGTATGTCGAGACAATATTGCAGAGGTTTAATATGCAAGATAGTAAACCAGTGAAGGTTTCTAGGTTATCTGCTGAACAACGTCCCACGACACAAGAAGAGGAAGAGGACATGTCCCATGTTCCATATGCAAGTGCAGTCGGTAGCCTGACGTATGCAATGATCTGTACTAGACAAGACATTGCACATGCAGTGGGAGTATTGAGCAGGTTTATGTCAAAACCAAGAAAGGAGCACTGGACAATAGTGAAGCAGGTTTTCAAGTATTTGCGCGGCACTAGTGATTATGGTTTGTGCTACCAAGGAAGTCCAAGATTAGACAGTGTTTGATATTCATGGCTTTGTTGTTGCAGACTGGGCTGGAGATTTGGATCAGAGAAGATCTACAAGTGGGTATGTTCTTAACCTATTTGGAGGTGTAGTCAGTTGCATGAGTAAGAAACAATCTGTAGTGGCACTATTAACTACAGAGGAAGAATACATGGCAGCCACTCATGCAAGCAAGGAAACAGTTTGGTTGCAGAGATTGTGTTCAAGTATGGGGTTAGTATAGGAAGCTATAAGGATAGACTGTGACAATCAAAGTGCAATTTTCCTGGCAAAGAACCCTACATATCATTCAAAGACAAAGCACATTGATATTCAGTATCACTTTGTGAGGGATATGATAGAAGAGAAAAAGGTGTTGCTGGTAAAGGTGGACAATTTGAAGAATACTGTAGATGCATTGACAAAGTCTATGAGCTCTGAGAATTTCTCTTGGTGTACAGAAACAATGGGCATTGGAGGGTTGGATAAATGACTAAGCTCTCTTGTGGCACCTTGTGGAAAGAAAACAACAAGTGGGAGAATGTTGGGTTGAGTTATGTTATTTTCACAACTAGCCCACGTAGTTAATTGGGGGTTAGATGGGGGGAGGTCACAGGGGGTTTGAGGCATACTTGTAACCCCACTATATGGGGTCCAAGGCAGTGCCCCAAAAAATTTTGGTTTTGGACCCTATGTTAGGTTGGGCAGACCCACCTATGGTTTTGTGCATGATTTTCGCACATGTTTTTTGGACGCGATGGTTTTTCAGTCCATGGTATTGGGTGTGATGGTTTTCGGTCCATGGTATTGGATGCTTCGGCATGTATAAATATGTATTATAACATTGAAAGGAACATAATGAAAAATCAAGATGGTAGTATCGGTTTTGGGATCCAGGGGAAAATCTCTATGTATATGTTTTATATGTTATGCTCTCGCATTGTTTATTTTCTGCGTTTTAGAATTCGCATGTAGGTAATTTCTGTATAGGGTTAAAACCTACAGAGAGGACTCAGACAAGGTGATCTGCTCTTACCCTTCCTCTTTATTCTCATGATGGAAGGGCTAAACAATGTCATTAAATACGCCAAAGGAGAAGGTAGAATCCAGGGTCTCAAACTCCCTTTAAATGGGGATGCCTTGACCCATCAACAATTTGTGGACAACACCATGCTGTAGGGTATACCCACAATCAAGGAAGCTCAAGCCTTCAAATAAATCGGAATGACTTTGCTATGGCTGCAGGGACAAAGGTAAGCCTAAGAAAATCAAAGATTATTTTTTTAATGCTGACATTGCTATTCAGAGAAACCTCACCAGAATTCTAGGCTTCCAAAGAGATATGCTACCCTCCAAATATTTGGGAGTACCTCTAATAGACAAACCTCCAAGCAAGGCAGTTTGGGAGCTGATTACTAATAAACTTAAGGACAAAATCAGGAAATGGACTATCAAATCTTTGAATATAGTAGGACAACTAGTGATTACAAAAGCTATCTTACAAACTGTCCCCGTCTTCATGCTCTCAATCCTTATAGCTCCTAAAGGAGTAATGCAACACATCAGAAATATCCAAAGAGATTTTCTTTGGGGCAAAGGGGAAGAGAAAAAGAAATGGGTTTTGGTAGCTTGGGAGAAAATATGTAAGCTTAAGAGACATGGAGGTTTGGGACTTGATGACCCTGAAACACTAAACAAAGTCCTGGGGGAAAAACTATGTTGGAGATGGCTAAAAGAATCAGTTTCCCCTTGGGCCAAAGTATGGAAACAGAAATATGCAAGCAATTGGCAAGAAAGGGATTACAATAAGATGACGGGACTCATCAAAGGCTCCCACATTTGCAACAAAGCTTGGGAAAATAGAGCTATAGTTCAGAAACACAGTTTTTGGGAAATCAGAGATGAAAACCTCACTTGGTTTTGGGAGGATAATTGGTAATAGGAACCTAGATTGTTAAAAGAATATTTTTTCAATCTCAAGAATGAAACTGACAATAAAGGGTTGGTCAAAGTAAATGACGTTTGGGATCAGGAAAGAAGTGATTGAAAATGGAGAAAATGGAAGAACCTAGCTTACAGAGATGACTCCCCACTGAAAGCCCAAGCTGAAGCTCTTACAGTCATCTTGGAACAGAGAAAGGTTCTAATATCAACATCTACAAATAAGTTAAGATGGGGTAAAAACAATGAAGGCAACTTTAACCTCAAATAGGCCGAGCGAATAGCCATAGAGCTAGAGTTCCCAAACCTTGATAAGGTATGGAAGGACCTATGGCAGAACCAAAACTAGATGAAAATTAAACTGTTCATGTGGTTAGTATGACATAAAAGAATTATCACTTGGGAAAATCTTAGGAAAAGAGGGGTAGCTGGACCATCCACGTGCAAATATGGATCACCTTCTCAACCTATGCCCTTTTACCTCCACCTTATGGGATTAGGTGGCTTAAATCTTCAAACAAATAGATAGGGACATTAGCAGCATTACTAGGACTTTGAAGAATTGGAGGAAAAAGTTCTCGATAAATGAAAAAATCAACAAAGTGTGGGCTTTGGTTCTAGGATTCATAATTTGGGATGTCTGGAAAGAGCACAACAATAAAATCTTCAAGAACAAGATTGGGTCACCACAAAGCATCATGACCTAGATCATAAGACAACTCAAAGAGACTATAGGAACCCTTTTAAAAAATCTCCCTGATAACCAACTTCAAGATCAAGATGAGCAGATACTTTTAAATTTGGGATTGCAAGGGATTACCCCCAAGGGCAACAATAATACAATAAGTAATATAATAGCTGACAAGGAATTCTGGCAACCTCCACCTGAGAGTTTTATGAAATACAATATCGATGGAGCCTCCAAAGGAAACCCGAGATCGGCTGGGTATGGAGGAGTCATAAGAGATGAAAGAGGTTTCATGAAACCCATCTTTCACTATCATTTGGGGAAGGCCACCAACAATATGGCAGAGCTCATGGCCATGGAAAATTTCCTAGAAATCCTAAGGGACTCAAATCTACAGAACATCATAAGCTGATTCCGAATTGATAATTAACTCAGTCAAGAAAATTGGTAATGGATCAACACCAGACAAAGTGTCGAGACACTGGAGGTTATTGCAAGTTTATCAATGCATTCAATCCCACCTGCAAAACATGAGAACCATTAGTTTTATCCATGTGCGAAGGACAACCAATAAATTAGCAGATATCTTGGCAAATGAAGGCGTGCTATGTTCAAAAACCAATGTAAGATATGACTCGACAGGGACTCCCCAAGGACATTGGAGGGAAGAATGTTCCAGATAGGCGACCTTAGGCAAAGAGCTCTATTAGAGCAAGGAAAATAAGCAGGATGAAGACTATGGGAGACAAAGAAATTTGGTCCACAGGGAAAATTAGTTTATGGCAAGGAGAGCGAGGAAGGGTAAGTATCCATTGGGCCTTCGGGTGGGAAATTTGGCCTTTGGGCGGGAAATATATATATATATATTATATATATATATTAATGGTGCTCAGGCTAGATAATACAAACAATATTAGGTGGGCCAATGATATACTTATGGACCCTAATTACACCAAAATTAGAACACGAGCCCTATTTCATTGGGACACGGATGCAGATAAAAGGGAATCAGGTCAACAAATCACAACAATCCAATGTCTTTCGCATGGAGAACAACAAGAAGGATAACGAGGAAACGAGACCCAAAATTATATAGGTATGAGACTAATCCAACTTTCGGTCTGAAACATAGGTTAAATTCTGTGCTAGTCGCACGGCCTCATCAGGATCACACACAAATGGTGGATTTCGGGTGAATAAAGTGCTCGAAGGTTAGAGCCCCAAACGGACCCGATATACTTATTAAATATGGTTCATTGGGCTCATCGGGTCTGAATTGATGGTTAAAGGGTGTGCTTATTCATCACCCGATATGAGTCTCGGCCGCTAGATCTATTGAGGAGGATCAAATGGTCTTAGGTGGAATTTGTGTTTTATTTTGTGAGCCCTTCATCGGTTGTTTGAGATCATGGCTCGGGAACAAGCCTTTGGTTGGCCTGTCTTATTGGTGGGTCATACCTCCTTGGTCTTTGTGTATATTTTATTTCTGCTTGTAAATAAATGAATATAAGGTTCCACTCTTGCTTAAGCAAAAAAATATAACTCCTTCATCTTACGATAAAGCTAGATAGGTGGCATATGTCTTCATGAAATAAATTTGTAGACTTCGTGGTGTGCCAAAGACAATTATATTAGATAGAGACGCAAAATTCACCTCAAATTTTTGGAAGGAATTATTTAGTCGCACTGGTACACAACTAAGTTTCAATGCCATGTACCATCCACAAATAGATGGGAAAAAAGAAAGGGAAAACCGGGTTATTGTAGACATGTTATGCATGTACGTAATAAACCAACCCATAAAATGGGAGCACTATCTCTATTTAGTAGATATTTTTTATAACAATAGTTATGAGGTGTCACTCAAGATAAGTACTTTTATGGTGTTATGAGGAAGAATATGACATGTTCATTTAAGTTGTAATGGACCAGAAGATATGATTATTCTAGGGCTAGATATACTACAACAAATAGAACTAATATGAATAACATTAGATAGAACCCAAAAGCAGCGCAGGATAGAAAAAAAGGTTGTGCAAACTTAAAAATAACACAAACAATTTTGAGAATGTGAACATGTTTCTATTAAAGTAAGACCGAAAAATATCTTGTTAAAATTAAAGAGTTGTTCTAAAGTAGTCCCATGATTTTTCAATTGTTTGAGATACTAGACAGAGTAGGACTAGTGACCTACCGACTAACACTACCAACCAATATTAGGAATCATAATGTATTTCATGTGTCTTTTTTGAAAAACTATATACATGATATTACTCATATAATTGGTTTGAATGTTGTATAGGTCGAACAAGAATGAGAGTTCGAGGTCCTGCCTCTACAAAATTTTGACCGAAGGGAAACAAAACTCTAAAATCGAGCCATAAGGAAAGTTAAAGTGCAATGGAAGTACTTCGCTCCTAAGGGTGCCACCTTGGAGATGGAATATGAAATTAAGGATGTATTATGTATGTTGCTCCAAGGAAAATGGAAACCTAAAAACACTGAGGACATTCTTTCCTATATCTTACACTTTTGTGATCCATAATGATAATGAGTTTTTCTTTCAAATTAATCACATTATTAATATTTGGTCAACATTCTAAACCATATAATATGGGTCATCCTTAGGACAAAGGTGAAAAAACAAATCTCTCAAAATTTTTAGACAATAGAGATAAATCTGGTTAAGAGTTAGCCTTTGAGAATTAGACGTTATCAATTATATATTAGGAAATTAGTTGTTGAATTAACTAATTGATTAATTAGTTTTTTACTTTGTTGTTTTGGTTGGTAGTGTTAGTCGGTAGGTCAATATCTTGTTTTGCTTGCACTACTGTATAACGTGCTTGCACTAATTATGTGTAAGAACAATCTAGAAGTTAAATGAAACCATAATATTAATTAAGCATTTATCAATTCAAACAAGTAGTTTCCATATTTATAAATATTAGCTCACCAAATGTAAAAATCACAGCTTTAAATATGAATTAATAGATTTGGATTAATTTACATAACTAGAGTTAGAGCTGATAATGGTAAAGCCGATCTTATGGATTCAGACAATCTAAAGGACACAATCGTGTTTAAAATATTTCAGGTGCAAGTATAATTAATAATGCAACAAATGAAATAGAAACAAATCTTAGCAACTCAAATTAACCTTGAAACTTTGAATAATGGATTGTAGCAAATTGAGTTAATTTTTGGGAATAAAACATATGCAACAAGTTAGATAACATCAATCGAAGGCAGAAAGAAATTGTAAAGAAATCAAAGTCAAAGAGAAAACAAACAAGAATTGAAATACTATTTAAAAGATGAGAGCGGTGTCGAGCTGGTCTGGTGGCCAACCTAGCCAAATTGCACCCTCTTTGAGTGTCTGGTTCGCACAGAAATTGAAATCATTAGATGCAATAAATAAGTAGACAAAACATGGATAAAAATTACCTCAATTAATTATTGAAAACCATCTTTTACATAATGCAGACATCTGCTAATCCTAGCAAGTAGGAGAAGCATTCAAAACTAAAATCCACTTGCTACTACATTGGAACAACTTCTCCTCTCTTCTGCATTGTTCCTTCCTATGCGTGCTTCTGCCCTCTGCTTAATTGATTCACTAAATTGATTAGATAGGCTTGGAGCCTTAGCTCTTCATTTATAATCTTTTTACATTCCAAAGGCATAAAACAAGCCAATCCTTTGCAAACATCATGGGGATTGAATCCCAACTAATTATCATTAATAGAATATCAGTACAATCATTTTCCTACTAAAATAGTGGAGATTTATCATGAATTTCCAAAATCTTGGCATTTTCTAGAATTCTAGAAAAGTGGGTATTTTTAACAAACTTCCTCCAAAGCCCCCTTCGTATCTCTTTGACCGTTAAAAATTTTGGAACGACTTCAAGCTTACTCAATTTCCTATGCTGGGAGAAAAACCCATGTTTCAGAATTATGAGATTCACTATGATCGATGTAGAAATCAAGGTGTAAATAGGAAGTCTAGAAACTGCTACAAATTCGGGGCTGTAGCATTAATTATTCTCTAAATATAAATCTGTATGACCTAGGTGTGTCTTGGCTTATGTGGAAGTGTTCAAACTACATTTTGATCATAAACCTCTTTGAGATTCTCCCATAAATGTGTCAATGTATGAAAGCCCCAAATTGGTGGAGGCACGCTGTAAAACTTGCACTAGTGCAGGCACGCTAACTTCACTGGCACGTTGTAAGAACTAAATTGGTGTAGGAATCTGTTGCACAGTGCAAGAAAGTAAGTGTAGGTTCAAAACATGATCAAATCAACTTTAACTTGCAACATACAAACCTTTATTAAACTTCCATTAATGGTATTTTAATCTCGTTAAAACAAAAGAAGTAACAAATACTTGCAACAATAATCATTTAATGAAACAATAGCATGAGAGGGTTTGAGTTAAAAATGAGACAAAACTTAGGCCCAACAATATGTATACACATATGTGTGTGTTTTTTTTGTCCATCTTTAATAAAGATAATGGATTTTTTAGGTATAAAGTAAGTAACCCTCCTGTTGCATAAGGTAGCGAAAGGTTCTATGGAGAAATCAACTTTAACATCCTCCCTCGGGAAGGAATGTGAACGAAACAAATAAAACTTATAACAGAGAGTGTTATCTAAGGGAAAGAAGTACCATATAGTAAGAACCATCTAGTAGTGCCTAAAGGTACAAAACCTTATTCATAGGCCACACAAATATATATTCGTAGACAAAAGGTGATAGGGCTCAAAGAACCTATAGCTGTCCTAAGGTGTAGTAACGAGTAATAAAATGCGCATGTTCAGTACTAAAACAAAATATGTACATTTTATACTCAGGTTAAACATAAGAGTGTGCAACATATATATACATAAAAAAAGAGTTCAACATAAATTAAAGCGTAAACATTGTTGTAATTCTTGACGAAGATACACGTTTTATTATCAAAGGAAAAATAATCACATAATTGGTTTTATAATAAAGAAAAGGAAGAAATCCAAATTTCTAATGATACACGCTCCGATCTCAATTTTTATAACAAATACAAGAAACCCAGTTGGGGTATTTACATTAAACTATTACGCACAAAAAATTCTAATAGACTAAAATATAACCAGTGCACTAAAATTGTAAATAAAATATTATACTATCGCATCCATATGGGTTTCGACCATGCAATATAACTATGGAACAATTATTTTGAGGGAAAAAACCTCATCATAAAAATTAAGTAACTTAAGTCCTATTAAAATTCAGTCGTAGATTATGGGCATTACCTAAGGAATCTATTTAAATTTCTAAACTAAAGTAACACAAATACTATGTAACTATGGCTGACATGAGGCCTTTCAATAGAAACCCTAACACAAGAAAAGTTCCATGTGGGTCACAGGTATGACGAAGACATGCTTATTGTTCTAAAAACCATGTAGAGAAGTTAAGGAATAATGAGCACTTGTTATAGCCATAGTGAAAGGAAGCCCAATTGAAAATTTTACTTTTAGATAAACAGAAAGCACATAACCAAAGCATATCCTGAACTAACTTTCAGAGCACAGAATAAGCACATTAGTCAAGTTTTGAATTTGCAACAAGTCTCAGAAGAAAAGCTAAAGGAAAATTTCATGATAAAAAGTATTCATATTTAATTTAGAAAAATGGAACAAAGTAACTGCATAAACTTCTGTCACGAAAGAGGAATGATCAGTGTCAACCTAAATTTGCAAAATAACTACTTCCTTGAAAATGCCAAGGTGAAGGTTTGCAAACAAAACTTACCCATCACGAATTAGTGCCAAAAAAAGCCTTGGTCTAAGACTGAGCATGGTTAAATCCTTGGAATAATGACCGGCCACGTACAAACCGTCAAAAAAAGGTTAGGGTTTTATTTGCAGACAAGAAAACCTACCTATAACAAACCAAATTGATCAAGAATATTATAGAGGAAATTCACACATGAAAATAACGAAAAGGAATAGGAAAATTAGAGTTTCGAGGTCACAGTTTAAATCTGTTATTTGAAATTAGTCTTTGTTTATAAGAATGTTAAATGTATAAAGTCATTATATGCAAGGAATCCTAATTATGATTGGTAAGAACATCATTAAAAACCTATTCACTCGGTGTCAGAGATGTCGTAATTTTAGAGCTTGGCTCTCAACGCAGAAGATGAAAAGTGAGACTGGAGCGACGAAGGCAAAGGGTAGGTAGTTGCACTAATTAAAAGCTAATAATAATCACCATTTATTAACATTTGGAACATCACTGAATAAGACATTTCATTAGGGTTACAACAAGTGTTGTAGGGCCGTTTGATCCACGTTCAGTAACAAGGTAAAATGAGATTCAGAAGGCATCCATGGTGGGTTAGGTTTCCACGAGAGTCACATCTAAAACTTCTTGGACAATATTTTAAATAACATCACTAGAGCATAGGATTTATAAACAAAATGCTTATGATAAAGGCACGTGTATATGTAATTAGATTGTACAATGTTGAAGTCATAGGGTTGAATATCATCTGTGATATGTTAATATTGCACCACATTTTAACCAATGAGACAAGGGGTGTATAGGTGTACAAATGTAAATATATATGAGTAGATAAAAGTATGTCAAGGATATTCATGCCTATTAATATTATGATAATGAATGTAGGAATTATATTCCTTCATACTATTGTCATAAGTTTTGCAACAATGAATAAAAAAGGAAAAGTATAGTTAAATCGTGATTGATATAATACTGTGTGCTAGAACCAAAGTTTTATAAACAAAATATAAAAACAATATAGTTTCATTGGTGAAAAAAAGGGAATATAAATTGAGTGTAAATTTCTACATATCAATGCATCTATGTGGAATGGAAGTTTCAAAAATTATTTTGGTAAATAGTAGCAAATGCATGTTTCATTAAAAAAAAATCATTCTTTAGTGTCCCAGTAAATTAACATATTTTTCTATGTAAAATAAAATAGATGTTATACTTAGCATGCATTGAACATTTGGAGTCTTAGGTCATTTATGGGACATAAATTCATAATAAACAACCTATTGTACTGCAACATTAACTAGATATTAAGTGTATTTTCTTAGCCTTCACATAGAGGAGTAGGTGTTTGCTTAAACATTTTATTGTATTATCAACCATATATTCCATATCCATTATTCCTTAGGTCCAACTTTGTTAGGTTGTGATGTTAACTTCTCTATATTTGCATGTCATAACTTGAGTAGTATTACCTACACTTCATATATGGAGCTTTTATTTTTGGCCATCCGTATGTTATTTTTGGTGGCTTCATCTATTCACATCACCTATTAGTTTTTTTCATGTCAATTGATGGCCCCGCTTCAGCGAATATCCTCCTATTGATGTCATCTCTTTATATAGGAGGCATATTTAGAAACTAGTAGTTCCTTGGAGCTTGTAGTACTGAGTGGCATGCTTCCTTTTGATTGATAGTGGGTTTTTATGTTTAAACGTTAACAGTTGAATCCACAAGTGTTTGACATCAACATACCTATTCATGCTTAGTGGATTATGATAGGTACCATGTGGTCATTTTTGTCATTAGTGGGTATAATCATGTTTTATAATGGTATACACTAGCAATTGCCCCAAAAGGTGCAAAGAGTGGCCAATAGAATTTTAAATTGTAAAACATGTACTTTAATTTTCATAATCAAACACATAACAATTGAAACGTTAAATTTAAGGTTTTTTTTGTGTATTTTTTTAGTAAGTTTATAATTTGTAAGTATATTAGAGTTTGTTAACAAAAGCATGCATTCTAGAATGTCATTACAACTACAAGCTAAAACATAAAATACTAAACACTCAAAATGACAATGTATTCTAAAAATCAATCAAATTAAATTAGATTGAGTTTGTCACAGATCCATTTATGCAACATTTATAAAAAACAAGAAATTGTAATGTGGTTAAAAATTGTATTGCTAACACATGGCTTCTTGTAAAAAGTTAAAAGTTCAAAATCAAAGGTTAGAAAATATGCATCTAGGAATCAAATAACTATGCAAATACATTGCATTCATATTTCAGTATAGGTTCCTAAGAATTGAGATAGTATAGTAAAATTCAATTAACCACATGTAGTTTTTCGATATTGAATTGTAAATAGTGTTTCTCCATTCAATTGTAAATGATGGATAGTTCATTCATGTGATAGGAAAATTTGACATCTTTGCATATTCATCTAAATTTTTATTTTCAATGTAAAGCAGTAATTGTCTCCACATTGGATTACAATTATTTATTTTAATAATATATATATATATATATATATATATATATATATAATATATATATATATATATTGATTGATTTTATATATTTCAAGAGTAGAATGAATTTTAGGTCCCATATTCTTGAAGGAGCAAAGTCTATAATCCCCATTATTTCATTTACGATATCCACTTCTTTAGTGATCTCATCTTATAGGGTAAATTTTGCGACATGATTTCTTAGATATTTGTGTTGAATTTTCTTTTATATCTGATTTATCTTTTATATATGGTTTTTCATTGCCTTTTAATTTTAGAAATACCGGCATAAAATGCTTTCCCTATGGGTTGTTTTTTGTATGTGGGTTTTGCATATTATCTCAAATTAATGATACATTTGGGGTTTAGGATATATGCTTTAGTTCCTTGAGCCGTGAAAAACTGAATAAAAGATATTTGTTTTGAAATAAGTTTTTACTATCTAAATATACTGGAAAAGAATACGAATATGTGATGTTTATCCAATTTATACTCAATTTTTTTATGGCCTACATTCCTTCCTATTGTACCTTATCACTCACTATTATAAACTAAAACGTAGAATTGTTACACATAGAAACAAATCTTTGGACATTATTCCTATAAGCATTGAGCTTTGTAATTGATATTTGTGAAGGAAAATTATTATTTTACTTGTAGAATTTCCATACATAGAAATAAGTATTTGGACATTATTACCCTAAGCATTGAAGTATCTATCATGGAAAATATTATTTTACCAAACCAAAATTTTGCATAAGCATCTTAGTGATAAAAAAACATATTTGAAAATGAATCCAATTTATATAGCTTCCAAAATACTTCTACAACTTCAATTAGTAAAGGGAACCTAGCTTTCCTTTATATTTATGCAACAAATATAGTAACTCAAAGTATACTATTAAAGTAAGGCTATTGTTACTTGTTCTATGACTCATACACTAAAACAAAGACATTATAAAACTTCCAAAATACTTGTGGTACCTCAATAATAATGCAATTTAGCTTGCCTTCATATTTATGAAACAAATATACAACTCAAAAGTATACCATTAAGGTATGGATAATGTCATTGGTTCCATGATTCATAGAACATAACAAAGTAGGTCATAATGGCACATTATCTATTCTATTGCATTGTAAACAATTTTTAATTAAGAGGAAATAAAAATAGTGCAAAAGGAAATATTACTATTTCTATGTTGAAGTCCATGATCTAAAAACAAAACCTCCATCAATTGCTTCCTTTGCATTCTCCACAATGTTATTAATCAGTGATGGCTTCTTGAGGGACTCTCTACACATCATACATGCAATCTCATATGCACTGTAAGTTAATTCTATCACGGGGCTTCTCGAGGAATTGTCTACACATCATACATGCCATCTCATATGCACTAGAAGTTAAGTCTATTATTACTTCTTGAGGGACTGTCTACACATCATACATGCAATCTCATATGCATTATAAGTCAAGTCTAAAAAATATTTTCATTGATCCACTAGTTATTGTTTTACATTATTTTACATAAGAGGTAAAACTAAATTCAATATTTGTATCATGTATTAAATTATTTATTTATTTATAATATTTCCTTTTAAAGATTAATTATATAGAAAAAATTGTTTTGATTGATCCACTAGTTATTCTTTTACATTATTTTACATAAGATGTAAAACTAAATTCAATATTTGTATCATGCATTTAAATAAATTTTTAGTTATAATTTTTCCATTAAAAATTAATTATAAAAAAAAATCGTTAAGAGAATAATAAAAAAATAAAATTAAAAATAGGAAAAAACAAATTTTGAACCTAAACAACCTTACTTTTTCAATACTATCTTTCCCCGAACTTGTTGAGCCGCTCACCCACAATATTGAGCAGTGGAGATTATTATTAAGTTTTATGTGAAAACATTTACCTTAAAAACATACATATTTATTTAGAAAATATTTTTTAGTAAAAAATATAATTTAATATATATTTATTTTCTATTTCTAATTAAAAATATAATAAATTAAAGTTCATCAAACTTCACATGAGTGTTATTATTAAAGAAATAATATTTATTATAATAAAAAATAGTTATTGAAAGTATATAAGTTGAATCTTTTCACTCTTGAAAATTCTCAGTGGAGTAATGTTTTCACCAAAATCCAAGAGGTCGTTGTGTGAAATAGTCCACATGTAAGGCATGGCTTTGTGCAAGGTTAGCTATTGTTGAAAGTAATGTAAAATTATTTAGTTGCTTTAGTTTTATGGTAGTTGCTCATTATGCTTGCTCACTATGCTAAATCCCCTCAATGAAGGCGATTACTTATCACCATTGGGTTTAGAGGGCTATGATCCATCTCCAATCAAGTTAGTGGGAAAATTTAAAATTCAAATTGAATTGAGATTGAAATAAGAGATGTAAATGAGGATAATCTCATAATTTAAGTAAAATTTAATTATGTGAACAAAGTTCCATTGGATTCAACTAAACCTATAAATTGTGATCGATAGAAATTAAAATTTAACTGGAATAAAAGAACTTAAATCTAAAACATTAAATTATGGGATAAATTGATTTTCTGTAAAATAATCTTTTTCATGGATGTATTAAAATTGATTTTCTGTAAAATAATCTTTTTCTTGGATGTATTAAATTTATATGGAAAAAGTTATATTATAAGATAAATTTATTTTCTTTGAAATGATATTTATCCTGGATTTACTATTTTGTATGTTTTTGGAGATTTAAAGACTTCGAAAAAAAAAATTAGGATTTTAAATTTAAAATTTAAAATGCTAAAATATAAATAATTTTTTGTGGAAGACTCTAATCAAATTTTCATAGAATCAAAGCCAAATCTTTAACTGGTAAAAGAACAAATTTATCCATAGACTCTTGAGTTCTCATTTTCCACCAGTTAACACAACAACCCGCTCATCTTTGTTCAAACGCTTCACCCCAACCACCCCTACATCATTTTCATAACCCAACAGAATCTATAACTTGTTGTCTCTCCCTCTCTTGAATATATACCAATAATTATTCACCTGGAATATGTGTTGATAGAGGAGGATGAAATAATACCCAAACTTAAGACTCGATTGTCAAGAACTCCTAGCTGGTCGACAGAAGAATGTGATAATTCTATGAATTTTGAATATTCAATATTCTATTTATAGAGGATAGTCCAAATCCTAGGTAAAATTTAGAAAATTATTCTATTTAAATTATTTAATATAAACACTAGTTGATAAACTGCATCCACAATTCCCTTCAATTTGTTTATCATCTCCAATCCAATCTAGATAATGGTTGATTCCATTATCATCAAAATAACACATCAGAACAAAAAAAAATGAATGTAAGGGTAACAACAAGAAATGAATGTCAGAGTAATATGATTTGAGCAATCTTCCCTATGAACAATCAAGGAACAATTTAAAATCTAGGTTAACACATATAGGTTAGCATAGTTCGGCAATGTTATAGTTAATAGATGTAGTTAGGTCTTTCACTCTAGCTGTTAGTATAATAATGTATAGGAGCCATAGGTTTGTGCCCATGGAACTTTAATGCAGATCTCGTCAAATTTACACCCAATATGGGCCAAGATTACTAATTAATTTCAAATCACTGATAGTAAATGCTTGCTCTACAATACATGGTTGTTTGAGTTTTGGACATGAGCTGGTTTTGAAACTTGGTAACCGATACTAATTAGGGCATGTTTCTAAAGTCATATTAGAAAAATCAAATAACAATTTAAATTAAAAAATGAAAAATTAAATTGATACTACCATATCTTACTTACCATGCGACAAATGAGATGCCATTGCTGATAATATTTCTGGCCAAAAATAGCAACATCAGGCTCCCTTATATTGAATAGCTTTACAACAAATGTCATAAATCCTCTGAAGAATATAGGCCTGGACACTCCATAAAGATATTTCTCAAGCCTATTTACCCTAATCCATGTCTCGTGCCCATTCTCACTGATTTCCTCGAGGAGGTACACAGTTCTTCCAGTCCCACTGCATTCTTCCCTGAATGTTTTTCCATCTCCTCGCACATAAATATCTTAACTGAACGAGTGATAATAGTCATCGTTCCTATAGGAGAAATTGTTTCTCGTACACCACAAAAATTGACATTATGAACACCCTCCATGTGTGTAGCGAGTGAAACAACAGGTGTATTTTCAATTGCGGAAAACAGGGAGGCAAGTACAGACGATCCACTTTTCAAGGAATATGGAGAGGCAAGTGCCGGAGTTGGGAGGACGCATCCACAACATAATGAAAGAGTTTACCTTCATGGCTAGCTCTTTGCCATTGGTGAGACCACTGCCACCACCATTGTCGATGAGATCATTGCTACCAAGAGAGACAGGTGCCAAATTGCTAGCTCTTCGCCGTCGATGATACCAATGCCACCACCACCATCGATGAGACCACCGCTACCAAGAGAGACATGTGCCTAATTACAGGGCAATCCACAAAAGAGATATGTGTCAAATTACAATGTGAAGGGTAGACAAAAATTGAATGTGAACTAGTTCAAAAAGAAGGCCTATCGGCCTAGTTAGTGATTGATTGTAATGTTCACGAAAATACTTATGCTATTACTCATATTTTTTATGATTTTATATCTTTATGGAAAATGGAAAAAGACGTTTTGAATTTTTTTTTTTAATTTTCTAAAATATGGAAAAAATATTAATAAGAATTTGTTAGGATATTATGACAAATAAGAAATAGTTAAGTATAACTTGGTCTAGTATAGAGTTAGGTAAAGTGTGTTTCCTTACTATGTACTTTTGTCACTTACAATCTGAAGGTCATGATATGTTCTAGACATGAAGTGATCCAATAGTTCATTCTTTATTCGGTATTACCGACACTTGATCTATGGCTTAGCACCCGATTGGTCCATGATCTCTATTTAAAGAACATGGAGGGTCATTTGTAAGGGGACCATTCATGAGAGAAGCTTATGTAAATTTTTCTTATTTTATTAATAACTTTCCAAAAGTGGCTGCGTTTGCTCAGACTATGGATTTTTTCCCTGTTTGAGGGTTTTAACCACGTTAAGAATATTGGTGTATTGATCTGTGATCTATTTGTGAGTGGTTTCCTTTGGTGTTCTATCTAAGGGACTTACCCTTTAAATTCCTAGCCTCCTTCCTTCTCCTATTGTGTCATATTTGTACATCCTTTAATCATATCCCAATTTTTTCTTAAGGGGGCTGTTAGGATATTTTGACACACAGGAAATCGTTAAGTATAGCTTAGTCTAGTATAGAGTTAGGTAAAGTGTGTTTCTTTACTATGTACATTTTTAACTTACAATCTGATGGTCATGATATGTTCTAGACATGAAGTGATCTGAAGGTTCATTCTCTCCTCGGTATTACCGACACTTGATCTATGGCTTAACACCAGATTGGTCCATGATCTCTATTTAGAGAGCATGGAGGGTCATTTGTAAGGGGATCATTCATGAGAGAAGCTTATGTAAATTTTCATTATTTTATTAATAAATTTCCTGACGTGGCTGCGTTGGCCTAGGTCATGGACTGTTTCCCTCATTGAGGGTTTTAACCACATCAAGAATACTGATGTATTGATCTATGATCTATTTGTGAGTGGTGTCCTTTGGTATTCTATATGAGGAAATTACCTTGTAAATTCCTACATGGTATAAGAGATATTTGAGGGCCGCATCCTTTGGTGGTCCAAATCAGAAGTCGATACAACTACATCCGACTGGAATTTCCTAGATCTATTATTTTTTACCACTTTCGAGCCAAGACGACTGCTCTATTGTGTCAGGAGCATTTGTTCCAATGAGGAACCTCTTTCACTTCGCGCGAAAAGGTTTATAGTAGCCCTATCTACATTATTTTTAATATTTGGAGGTATATAGCCTTTATTTGCAGTTTTAGTTATTAATCTCTCTGTTTTTTATTATTGGATATATACCTTTTATTTCTATGTATGCTCTTTGAGTTACGACTTTGTGTGACCTGGAAAAATCAGAAATAGAAAGGAAGTATTTTTCTGAGGCATATGCTCTTTTCCGCCACACTTTAGTGTGATCTTGAAAAATTAGAAACATAGAGGAAGATAATTAGTTTCCGACAAAAGCTAACTTCAAGCCATAAGGTTTGGTTTTTTTTTGTATGTCTGTGCTAGGTTGTGTGGTTTTCTGCTTTGTATGGAAAAAGGGATTTTTCAAGTAAGCACGCACCCAAACGCTTCAGTGACTAAAAAAAAAAACCTTCCTCTTTTCCAAAAATTATGAACCTTTTAAACTAGCTCACTTGGTCCAAAGTTACTTTATGAGAATAGAGGTCTTGGGTAAGTCTTTCTTCTTGTTGAGTTACTTTTTCAAAAAGCACATGTAACTTATATTTTAAAGTTATTTTATGTAAAAGTGTTCTCACCTATTATAAAAAACTAAATCACTTATAATTCTAAAGTCTCTATATCTTTTATTTAAATTACAATTTAGTGAGTAGCTTATAAAGTACCATTGTAAAAGTGACTTTCACTTATTTATAAAAGTGGGTCACATTAAATAGTTTTTTTTTTTTAAGGGAGCTAATTAGATTAAGTTTGGAAAGGGGTGGGGATTTTTTTTTAATATAACATTATTATTCACTTCCGCACATTCAGTCACTTCGTCGGCATCTTCAACAACTTTTCTTCAAAAACACATAATGTCTTCATCCGGAAGCCATTTTCAGAAGCCTTTTTTTCAATTGGCCAAATTTTTCTAGATCTTTCCATTGGAACACTTTGTTTGAACATTGACAGCTTCATTTTCTATTAAAATGGAAAGTTCATGCCAAGTAATTCTTGACAAGACCATCTAATTCCGATGGTGTTCCTACATTATGGATTTAATTAGAAGTAAAGGTCTTTACAGAATAGCCTCAGGCCAAAAAACTAAACCTAAATATGAAGATAAGGAAACCAAATGGGAAAATAGGTAAGATCAAGCACGTGGGTTGATAGGGATTTCTATTTCTCTAGACCTTAGATTCCATATCGTAGAACTTGATACCCCTAATGAAGAAATAAAACAACTCACTAAAGTTTTCGAAATTAAAACTGAAACTGGAGACCATCAACTTGAAAATGAGTTACTTACGTTGGATGCCAATAATTTTTCTTCCATTTAATATTTTGTGTTCAAATTCAAGACCCTTAGAATTCTCTTAGAAGGTGTTAAGGTGAAGAAAGAAGATGGTAGACTTATCCATTCTATTCTTACTAAGATGGGACCAGCCTACTCTGTATTTGTTTCCACCTTCCATTCTACTAGAGAAGCCTTTATTTCTCAAGGACAAGACTACAAGTCCCCCTCTTTTGATGCCTTTTGTGATTCTTTAATAAGAGAACAAGAAAAACTTTTACATCTTGGTCTTCTTAATCTTGAAAACTCTTCTAAGAAAGCCTTAGCCACCTACAAAAACAAAATTCAAAGAATCCTAAGAAGCAGTATCCTATAAAGTATGGTCCTAAAACAATCAAGGGTCTTAAGAAGTTTCAATCTCAAAATGAAAAATCAATTCAACAAAATGATAAGGAAAATAAAAACAAAGGGAAGAAGACTTATAGACATAGCCACTTTTGTAATCGAGATGGCCATTTAGAATCCAAATGCTTTAAGAAGATGGAAGCCTTGGAAGCCACAATGAAGAAGCATAATATCCATTTGGAGCACTCTTCAACTTCAATTTCATTTTCAAGAATTGCACTTTCTGCATGTGGTTTTCAAGCATCTTTGTCTAGTTATCCACTAACTGTATCTTCTTCTTCTCATTCTCATGAGTGACTCATTGATTCTGGAGCTTCTTATCACATGGCCAAAAACAAGGCCATGTTTTCGTCTTTAAATTATTGTAACACCAAAAATATATATGTTGGTGATGATAGATCTCTTACACAACAGAACTATTCATCTAGACAATGGTAAATTTAATAATGTATTATGTGGTCCAACCTTATCCTACAACCTTCTATCTGTATATCAAATAACTCATTTGGGTGAAGGTAAAATCGTTGAATTCTCACCTCATGATGTTGTAATTAAGGACCTAAGAGATCCTACATAGATTCTAGCTACTAGCATCACCGATGATTCTACAAGGTTGTATAGGTTTAACAAATTTGGGTCATCAACTCTTCCCTCGATATTTATTGCTCATAATGATGAAGTGAGCAAACTTTGGCATGAGCGATTTGGTCACTTAAACTATTGCTCCCTTCAAAATATATGTAAAGAAAATATGGTGACAGGACTTCCTATGGTATCTTGCCAAGATGGTGTTTGTTCCGGATGTGTACTCGGAAAACATCACCATGGTAGTTTTGAAAAATGTGCCTCTTGGCACTCCTCAGCCCCTTTACAGCTTGTGCATAGTGATTTATGTGGTCCCATTCTAGTTGTTTCATTTTCTGGCTACAAGTATTTCTTCACTTTCATTAATGATTTCTCCAGACACACTTAGGTATACTTCTTAAAACTCAAGAGTGAAGTACTAAACATGTTCTTGGCCATTAAGACCTTTGCTGAGAAATAATCTGGAAATCAAATTCTTAAGCTAAGATTCGATAATGGCAGAGAATATGTTAAGAACAAATTTATCAACTTTTGCACTCAATGTGGAATTCAAATGCAAGATACTGTTCCATACACTCCACAACAAAATGGTGTAGATAAAAGGAAGAATCACACCTTAAAAGAAATGGCTAATTGTATGCTTCAATCTAAGGGAATTAGTCTTAATTTTTGGGCAGAAGTAATTAACTGTGAAAATTACATAATAAATCACACCCCTACTAAGGTTTTAAAGAATATCACTCCAGAAGAAGCATGGAGCTCAGTTAAACCAGATGTAAGTCCCCTTCGTGTTTTTGGAAGTGAAGCATGGGCCCATATTCCAGATGAGGAACATAAAGCTTTAGAACGTAAGAGTGAAAAAAAATATTTGTTCAATATTCTAAAGATGTCAAAGGATATATAATTATCCTACTTATGTCCAAAAATGTTATCATTAGAGGAGATATAAAGTTTGCTAAAAATATATCGGCCTACGAGCCTAGTTCGGCGGATGTGCACCTCTCTCTATCCCTTCTGCTTCAGAAAATATTTCTTCTTCAGATGATGACAATGAGGATGCCAATCCTCCCCCACCTTGTCAGTATCCTCCTTCAACTCCTCAGCTTCCAAAATGGGTCTGTGCTACTCAGGATGTAGCAGGTGCTCTTGTAGCTGATCCTATAGATCAATGACATACACGTTCTCAGTTCGATAGAGCCTCTTCTTTTTTGGCTCAATATTCAAAGAATTATGATCCTAACACCTTTGCAGAAGCTTCATGCCATCCAGATTTGGATGCAGCTATAAATGAATAATATCGTTCATTATTGGAAAATGATACATAGGATCTTGTTCCTCTTCTAAACGACGAAGACTTGTTAAATGAAAATGGGTTTACAGAACCAAGTTTCGACTAGATGGAAAAGTTGATAAACATAAATCTCGTCTTGTTCTGAAGGGCTTTTCACAAGTTGAAGGCATTGACTATACTGAAACCTTCTCCCCTGTTGCCAAAATGAACTCTATTCTCCTTTTTCTTTCCCTTACTACATCTTTCAAATGGGAAGTCCATCAGATGGATGTTAAATATGCCTTTTTGCATGGGGACTTGCATGAAGAAATATATATGGAACAACCTACTGTATTTATAAAAATAGACTCTATCCTTTTATGTCGTCTTAAGAAATCCCTTTATGGTCTCAAACAAGCCCCTCGAGCATGGTATGCCAAAATGGATAGCTTTCTTTTGGATACTAGATTTTCTAGGTGTCATTCTGATAATATTGTCTACACCAAGAAAGTGGGTAAGTATATTATCATTGTTGTTCTTTATGTTGATGATCTTATCCTTACTGGTAGTGATCCAAACTTTATAAACCATGTGAAATCCAGCCTTAAAAAGAAGTTTGAAATGATAAACTTAGGAAACTTGCATTATTTTCTTGGTCTTCAAGTCTTGCAAACCAGGGAAGGTATTTACCCTTCCTAGTCCAAGTATGCCTATGATCTTCTATGCCATTTTCAAATGGAAGACTATAAGCCAACCACTTCTCCCTTTCAGTCTAGAGCCAAAATTGCAGTCACTTGTACTTTCCCTGAAGTTGATGCTACCTTATACCGTTAGCTTATAGGAAAAATTTTGTATATGACCCATACTCGTCCTTATCTTTCCTTTGTTGTTGGCCTTATTGCTCGGCTTGTGCAAAACCCACGTGAAATTAATTGGAAAGAAGCTAAAAGAATACTTCGTTATGTTTGAGGTATACTTCATTTTGGGATTCATTATAATGAAGAAGCATCTCCTCTATTGGTTGGTTTCACTGATTCTGATTGGGCCGGTGACCCTCATTATTGGAGGTATACTACAGGTTATGTCTTCACTCTTAGTTTTGGACCTATTACATGCGATTATAAGAAACAAAGTGCCATTCCTCTTTCTTCAGTAGAAAGTTTAGCTTTTAGCAGCATCATCTGACTATAGTTTTGTGGGATAATCAAAGTGCCATTCAACAATTCAAAGATCTAATCCAACATCAACGCAACAGACACATTGAAATACACATGCACTTCATCAAAAAGCTCATCCATGACCATGTTCTTGAAGTGCAATATTGTTCAATTGATTATCAAGGTGTAGACATCTTTACAAAGGCTCTCACAGAGGTGAACTTTACTAAAATTTGATTGATGGTTGGAGTTCAGGAAGTTGTCACTAATGGGGGAATAGGCTCTAATGCTTCCATCCTTATCCTATTATGTCACATTTGTGCATCCTTCAAACATATCCCAAGTTGTTCTTAAGGGAGGATGTTAGGATATTTTGACACATAGGAAATAGCTTGGTATAACTTGGTCTAGTATAGAGTTAGGTAAAGTGTGTTCGTTTACAATGTAGTTTTGTAACTTACAATCTGATGGTCACGATATGTTCTAGACATGAAGTGATCCAACGATTCATTCTCTCCTCAGTATTATTGACACTTGATCCGTGGCTTGCACCCGATTGGTCCATGATCTCTATTTAAAGAGCATGGAGGTTTATTTGTAAGCGGACCTTTCATGAGAGAAGCTTATGTAATTTTTCATTCTTTTATTAATAAATTTCCTGAAGTGGTCTCGATGGCTCACGCCGTGGACTATTTCCCTCTTTTAAGGTTTTAACCACGTCAATAATATTGGTGTATTAATCTGTGATCTGTTTGTGAGTGGTGTCCTTTGGTGAGAATTTATTTTAGAATAGTCAATTCTCTTAAAAAATGTTAGAGGATAACATGAAATATTAATCTCTAACAGTTAGAGAAAAAATTTGTGGTATTTATGCCTATCAAAGTAGGAAAGAGGAAAACAGGAAGGAAAAAAAAACTCTTGCTCTTTTGGCACACATTATTTTAATTTTGAAAAAAAAATAAAGGGAGAATAAGAAATAATAAGAATGAACCTTTCTAAGAAAACAAAGAATTTAAAGACCACCTGAATGATATCAGTGTGGGAGAGAAAATTCTTGTGGTGGAGTATGAAAAATATATTGTGGGAGATAAATACATTATTTGGTTAACCCTTACCAATGGGAGATAAATATTGGTAAACTGATGAGAGGGTTTATAGGACACTACATAGGGTGCGCAAGATATAAATATAGAATATTCCTGGTTTTATCTAAAAGTTAGAGGGAAAGCTTGTGATGAACTGCCTAAGTAGGAGACTTCAAGGTTTGGAGGAACATGAAATCCTTTGGCACAAATTTGTAGGAATATTAGATAATTAATTCTACTAAGAGGTAAGCATAAATTTGTGATTAAGTAGAAAAAAATATAGTAAACTGGTATGATTGTTGCACCACTGACATTGTGGTTGCAGGATGTCAAGAAAGAGGTGAAGGTAAGAGGAAAATTGTATTGTAGATGAATGCAAGAGAGAAAAAAGAGAACTGATGTAATTTACTTAACAAAGGAAAATGATGTTTATTGTTAAAGAAAGAATTTTGGTGATAAAGATTCAGCCTCTAGATATATTTGTTGATAGGATAGGGAGGAATGCTTGAAAGAAGTAAAGTTCTTTTGAAAATTTAGGATTGTTTTCAAAAGGAGAGTGTTGTTTTGTAGAATTCATTGTCTAATGTATAGTAAGATTTTAATACTGTAAGGTAACTTTGTATTTGAACACAAATTGAAAGCCTTAAACCCTTGGAAGTAATACCTAAACAAGGTTTCTCACAAGTCCAATCCCGAGCTGAGTAAAATAAGTCACAAGGATTGAATAACGATTTTCAAGTTACAGGTAACCATTGTGCCTTGGACTAGAAAAGGAAAAAATAATTATATATATATATAATATATATATATATTATATATATATATATATATATATATATATTATATATATATATATTATATATATATATTTATATAATATATATAGATAGATAGATAGATATGATATATGAACATTTATTATATGGTTGATAAAGGTTTTATATCTACATTTATTCAATTGTATAAAGAGATGATAATATACAGAGTTTATATGTTCAAGAAAATTACAAGTAAGAAGCAATAAAGTTTACTGTAACATTGTGTGGAAGTAAACATAAGTGGAAAATAATATGAGGGATAGTATGTACAAGTGGTTAAAATTATATATAAAAACTTCTGAATAAATGTTGTGTATGTATATAAATAAATTTTTTTGTACAAAACACATAATAAACTCTATAGAATTACAACAATAAGAAAATAAACCAGTTCCTCTGTAAAAACCAACTATTCCAACAAAAAATATTCGAGGTGGTCAATGTTGTGGAAGGAATAAGCATTAAAACCTTAATAGAATACCAAATTAGCCATTATATTGATGACATAAAAATGTATAGTTCCATGCAAGAGACATTAATGATAAATACATAAAAAGAAAGTGAATTATGAGCATTTCATAATAATCATAACCCCATAAGGTTATACTTAAGAGTAATAATAATACATAAGGAATTACAACTCTATGTGTCTATGGATATAATCATGCATACAAACCTAGTAGGACATAGATATTTGTAAGCCATGACTTAAAATAATATAACCAAGAAGGAGCATCCTGTAAAAAATCTTTAATCACTGTCCAAAAAATTACAGTTCAAAACGATAGTCACATTTGGTCATGGAAATTTAAGGGAATTACAAGTTAAAAGTATGTCGTTCCAAAAAATTTTAGAACCTTGGCATCATTGCAAGCCTCCCTTGTGGTCAAAGGAACAAATTTAGAAAGAAAAACTAGAAGCCTTGTAATTTGAACAAGGAATTAATAAGAAGTCTTCGAGCCTCCTGCTCTTCAACAATTTGATTCTTCAAGCATACATGAACATATAATTGCAACTAGGGTTGGGAAGGAAAACCCATATCATATGTATCCAAAACAAAAGGAAAAATTTTGATATTGAAATATGGGTTTTTACCTATATTAAACTGACAACATGGAGTATTCCCTTGAGAATCCTCTGCAAGAAATAAAAAAGGCAGTAAATCAAGGGAAATTACAATGAATAAAATCAAGTCAATGACACTAAACGTGAACCCAATGTATTATGTACATATTATCGAAGTTTTGAATCCCAAAGGCGATCCATATTCATGATAGAAAGTGAGTGATAGATTGAGAGAAGAGTTAACCGACTAAAAACAGGTAAATAAATACCTTAATTAACAAAATAAATTAAAAAATCGACTACTTCTTAATCCTTAAAAATAAATATATATTTTTTAAATAAAAACCAAACCTAAATAAAACTAACCTACATAAAATGACAATATAAAATAAATAATTAAAACAATTAATATATTTTAATTAATTTATATAAGTAGAAAAACAACAAAATATTTTTTTTTACTTAATATATATATTAATTAAAATATATAAATTGTTTTAATATTCATTTTATATTTTCATTTTAATTAGGTTAGTTTATGTTAGGTTTAGTTTTTATTAAAAAATATATTTATTTTTAAGAATTAGGAATTTGCCCGCTTTTTAATTTATTTTGCTCATTAGGTATTTATTTATCTATTTTTGGTGGGTTAAATCTTCTCTCTATCTATCACTCTCTTTGTGTCCTGAAGATGGATCCCCTTTTGGATTCGAAACATTGATAAGATGTACATAATACTATGGATTATCTGAGTCATAATTTTCCAAAAGAAGGCCACAAAAGCTTAAAGTCTAACAAACATGAACCTTTGATATTGCCACTGGTATTGGTCAGAGAAACCCAACTCTTGTCCTTAGTAATGTCTACAAGAAATAAGATAGATTATGCCAGAACCCCTGATGCATCCAGTGGAGAGAAATGCTGTAGCCCTGGCAATTACACCAATAAAAATTAAAATGAGATAAACTTAAGAGAATAGAATATTGAAATACATAAAGTAAAGAAGTCCATGTTATAATGTCATTAATAGAGGGAAATTACCATAGAGTTATAGCTAAAAGGCTACAACCTTCTCTCATGGGAATTGTAAGGAAATTCCCTGGTGGAAACGTCATCAAACAAACACCAGTAAATGAAATAAATTTAATAGGGTTGAGGTTAGGAGAAAACCTCCATGCCAGCCTCCAACAGATGCAAATGAGGCACTTTTAGTGGGGTTGGGTAGGGTAGTTAGCCTAACACCTTACCAAACAATCTACATTGTCCATCCTGAAATGAAATCTATAACGTCAAAGGTGCCAACAAGCCCCAACATCCATGTTGATGGTAGGGTCCTCCCCTGATGCTATTGGAATGGCCAACAAATAGATTAAAGGATCAAGACACACATAAATAATATCCATTAGATAACTTGGTTAGACATGCATATCAACTTGTTGCAAATAAATAACTATATAAATACCACACGAGGAATGAGAAACAAATTATCAACAATATATAACATACTAATATAGCATGCCCTTGCAGTTCACATGAACACCAAATGTATAAAGATAGGATTTATAATGGTATCCAAGGATCGACGTGTTGGGAAAAATGCTAAGAAGGGGGGGGGGGTTGGATCAGTATTTAAAAGTCACTTAAACTTTTATTTTGTTACTCATATTTTGGTAAGCAACTTTACTAAAAGAAACTTGTGTATGTATGCAAATATCATGCAAACAACTAGTGTATATCGAATTAACTTAAATATTTAGTTAATGCATCATCTGTTTAACTTGAAAAAATAAATCACTAACCATGTTCAGTGTTAGGTCCCTGTAATACTAGTGATTCGCCCATTACTATTGTAGTTGTATTCCTTATTAATATTGTTGTGCCCCTATTGTCCCCATATTGTTATTACTATGCCCCATAGAATCCCTCTATTGTTATTTTTGTGCCTTTATATTATTATCATTAGGTCGGCTTGGTTATATTGTGACCCCATAGACTCCTATATATAGAAAAGGAGGTTTTTTTCATTTGTATCGTCCAAGAATTGTTCATTTATGTAATGTAAAGGAGGTTTCCCCCTTGGAGAGGCTGAATTCTAAGGCGTTGATCTATCTTTTCTATCTTTTTGTGGGTTGGTTTCATAACATTTGGTATCAAAGCTTTGGATTCTAGGGTTTCACTGCTCCAAATAGGTCATTGTGGAATTTGCACTATAGATTTTTTCTGTGACGTTTCAGATTCTAAAAAAAACCCATTCGTTCTGAAATCGTTATGAACCTCAGGTCTGAATTTCAGAGCTTTTTGTGCTATTTTGCAGAGATATGACCTGAGGAAGTTGGCCTTTTTCTAGACTCCCGAATTACATTCCAAACAGGTGAGCTAGGGAAAATCCTCATAACTTTTCTTTTGAGCATCAGATTAAAATTTCGTAAGAAGTTACAGAAAGAGGACAAACTATAGTTTCTTGTGTATATTTTTTAGATCTGAAGGTCAAAAAAGTGACACGTGGAACTTTATAAAAGTTCGCTCTTCTAAAACGGTATATAATCAGGTCATCTTGGGAGATTGTGCATAAATCTTTCTTTGAGAATCTAAATTTGATCAAACTAGTGGCATTTGAAAGAGGACACAGAGGGCTACTGAAAATCACATTTTCAAAACTAGATGATCGTAAATTACAGAGATACATAAAATTTACTAATATTATAATTCCACCCGGCCGTAGAGTGGATCAGCCAAATATCTTTGTAGTCACTCACCCTCGTGAAATATTCCAAGCATGAATGTGGAATCTCATAGAACAAATCAATCAAAAACTATCGAGGGCTTCTAGATTCCATCCTCCTCAACCCATCAAACAATGACTCCACCTCAGTTTCAAACATCCCAAAACCAACATTAGATCGATCTCTCTCTAAGCCTTCAAGGGATCCATATCATTTGTCAAACCACGGCTCCAAGACTAATAACTCAACCCACAACTTTTACCGGGCTCCAGAGAGGTTTTCCAACCAAGGCTCTAGGACAAGTGACTCAACCCACTAAGGGCTCTAGAGCATTTGACTAACCAAGACTCTGGGACTAGTAACTCAACCCAATATTTTCTAGGGCTCTAGAGTGTTGGTCCAACCAAGGGTCTAGGAATAGTAACTCAACCAAAGCTAAGGAAACATAAGAACCAACCAAAAACAAAAAAATTAAAATAAACCCACAATCACCATGACTATCCAGCCAATGGCAAGGCTATGCAATCCATTGTCAATTCTAGCCATCCTCCATGCCAATGATAGATCACAATCAAAAAACAACATGCATACACGATGCATGCCAAAACCGGTGAAGGAAACATATGTGCAACTTGGTACCTACTAGAAAATCTAATATAGTTGTTGATCTCAATGCCTTCTTGCACTTTCTTGCTCTTCCTTCTCCTTCTTTCTCCAAGAATCCAAATATGCCACACCCTCCAAGAATGCTCCAAGAAAACTCTAAGTCTCCAAGAGTATGAGAGAGATAGAATAATGAGATATCTCCAAAACTAAACTGACAAAAGGTTACCAGTTGATCCTTAGAATCCTTTTTATCAATGAGGTCTTTATTTTCTTTATTTTCCATTATTTTCCTTCTCACATGAAACATGTTAGCTTTCACCTCCCTTTTCTCCTAATTTGCATTATTTTCATAAATAAATGTACCAAAAATGCCATTTTGCGTTTCCAAATCCTTAGCCATTGCCTTTTCCAATTTCCTTGGCTAAAAAAAATCACAAGTGATCCCATCACTAGGATTTTGCCCAATATTCAGCTTGGAATAAGTGTCCTATCATCCATGGTTATTATGTTAACATTTATTACTTGGAATTTTCACCAGGGTTGTTACAATTATAGATAAAAAAGGTGGAAAGTATTTCATATCAGTATATAAGCATGTTTTGTTAATGCAACCACAAGTTGGAACATTTAATAATCCAATAGAGTCTTTTGTCACACTCGCAGAATAATTAAGAAGTGTTATCACATAATCCTAACATACAAATTATATTTCAATCACCCTTTGGAAGCAAGGTCAAGGTATGTGAGGATTTACTGTTTATGGGGGCTTGAAGGCTTCTAGGAATTAATGCACAAGGTGGGTCCACATGTTTAACGTCCCCATTTACAATTATATAGCATCGAATATCATGATTTTTACATGGGTTCCTTCGATGTTTCACAAATTTGGGTGTGTATTTATACATAAAAATGACATATCTAATGATCAACCAACACTACAATGTTGCCATTCGATGTTTTATTCAATGTGTTGTGTGGAGGTGCAAAATTACTCCACACAATGAAAGGCTCTACACAGTGGATGTCTCCATGTAATGTGTTGGATACCTATACCAATAGGTTTCATGTTTCATGATTGGCAAATGTAAGTGCCAAATATGATCCATTTTGCTGCCACAAAGGTTCCATATTCACAAGAAAAGAGAAGGTGTATATAGGCCTGCATATTCACAAAAAATTTATGGATGACCCAACAGTTCAATATAGATCATGCCATGTTTTCAATTTATGTTGTAGAATAGAGAAAGAAATCTGTCCAAACTGTTTAATCTTGGCAGATCAGTAGCTAGGTAGAGAAACTAAGGTTCCCAACTGTT
>APFE031734592.1:43690-60437 GCA_000404065.3 Pinus taeda | reverse complement strand
ATAAGGGTAGTATTAGATAGGAAATGAAAGCAAAAAAGCCAATGTAAAAGAAAAGGCATACAAAGGGTTTGCAAGTCGAAGTGCACCCTCCAAGAAAGAATAAAAAATGTTAGATGAACTAGTTGGGTAGGTAGATGGGGTTGCAGAAGTGATGTTCCTTTCAAGACCAAAGTTGCTAGCAATGTACAAATAAACAATATAGTGGGGCATGACTAACTTCCTTTTCCATTTGTATATTACTCATTACTAACACCCCTTCATAAATTGTGTACATAAGAGAAACTTAAAGTTTTATGATGATGCTTATGGCCTTTAAAAGCCACATTTCTTGTGCAAAAGTCTTTTCATTTTGATCTACTCTTGACTCCAAGTTATTTTCAAGAAAACTTGGTTGTACTGGCTCTCATCCATATGTTCCCCCCATATTAACAGCTAACTCTACTATTTAGCTCCCTATACTCCATTGTCCCTATTATTATAACACCATGGTGTATAAACCCCACATTCTATAAATATTCCCCCTTGGCACTATAGCCATAATCTTTACTCCCCGGGAATTGAATTAACACCTGGTTAAGGTCAAGAACCCATGTTCAACCTTTCTCTCCATCTCAACCCATTTCCCTACCCAGAGCTCCATTTTTGCCTAAAAGAACCCTTGAAGAAAACCTTTTAATCCCCTAAACCATCAAAGGGCGGAAACATTATGAAAATATATTCATCCCGCCTTATCCTAAGGTCGGGAGCCAGTTTTTGCCTTTTTTGCATAATTTCATCGGAACCCTTTTTCCTATAGTTTCACTGTTTCCTAATGTTGGCCGACCAATTTTAATTTTTGCAAACAAAACTATGGAAAAACCTTTGAAAATCATTTATCAAATGGAGGGTCCTGCCGGTTGCGCTTGCCAAGAAATACAATTTTTAAAACCCGCCCACTCACTGCTATTGCCCGTGCAAGTAATCCTCCCGATGACCGTCCGATTGTGGCTTTCCCAGATCTACGGCTTGCAGCGATTTCGGAGGGGCCCGACGTCTGACCGTTAATAAAGACCGGATTTATCGCCCGTGCAGGTCCATCATCCGACAACCGTCCGATCACCCGCTCCCAGATCAATGGCTCCTAGCAGTTTCGGAAGGCCCCCGACGTCCGACAGATACCTTCCGATATCTGTCAGACGCTTGCGTCACGCGGGGACATGCGTCTCAGCCGAAATCCATTGGAGCCCCCTCTGATAGATTCCTTACCGTGCAGGAGGGGGCCCGATATGGAGACACCTGTCCCTTCCACGTCCCCGTCCTGCTGTCGTACACGTCGTTGCCATGTCCGCCCACCTCGTCCCTCATTCGCCCACCTGGCTGCCACCTCATCGTCCCCGTGGACCGGTCTTAGGCCGCCACGTCACCCGACGACGTCCTGCTGACGTCATCCAACCCGGTCCCACATGCTGACGTCATCCAAAAAAACGCGCTAATAAAGTAAAAAGCCATATTTTACGGTTTTTTCGCAATTTTGTTATTTTTATGAGAAAAGCACCTCTGCGCTGTTTACATGCATTCCACGACGACCATTCTACCAGCCAGCCTACGATCATTTGCAAGAGCTCAGAGCGCTAACCCAGCTGCTACTTCATCCCAAGCCACTGGTTAAACAGGTATTTGACACTTCATCCTCTCTCAAGCTGGTTTTTTCACGATTTCTTGTAAAATCCACCTTAACCAGGCATAAAATTGAAATTTGACCGGGAAACCAACTATATCCTACCTCTATTGAACAGTTTAAGGTTGAATTACTGTGGCGGAACCGTTATTCTATTCCAATTACTGTCAAAACCCTGCCCTGTTCGCGCAATCGTGAACTCACTAGATCGCTCCCAAACTGTCAAAAGAGGTCTGTTGAACTGCACAAAAGCCTTCTCAGAAAGCTCGGCACTGTTCTGTTCTACGGTATAGCAACCCTGCTGTTTCCCGTCCCTCTCAATTCCGCCTGTCAGTTAAACACACTCGGCATTTTAAGAAATATTTGAAGCAGACATGGATACCCCTGCAGGGTCAGTAGCCCTTAATGTAACTCCCTTGAATGCTCCTCAGAGAGAGCTGGATTGGCAAGATTTGGCTGACCTTGATTACCAAATCTCAGAAGATGCCCCGTCCAAGTGCACATTCCACATTCACTTGCTGAATGAAATCAGGGCCAAATACAAAGATGGAACAGATATCCTTGGCATTTGGGAGTCCTCCCTCCCAATCTTTAAGATGCCCCAAGTCAACCAGTTCCCTGACCTCATCCACTTGTGTGCTGTCCGCTATGATCCAATACAGAGGGCTGTAATGAACCCTCAAGGTGAAGTTGTATTTTACACCACCCCTCAGGCCATCAGGGACATGGTCCAATTCAAAGCCCAAAAGAAACTGGTTCCTTTATCCCTGTTGGACTTAATCAATCAAGGGGCCAAGATACTCACAGAGGCAGAGATCCTCAAACTGAATCAACTGTTTATTAAGAAATCTGATACAGTGCTGCATCCTCCCATTTTTGATGGCTACTTAAATCAACTGGGCCTGGACCTAGCGTACATGATAAGCTCAGTACTGGGGTATAAATCAATGGAGTTCATAGAGGAAACTGTGCTAGTCATGATGACAATGTTCACCCCTGATAAGGCCCCCATCTGCTATGACTATGCCACATATATCTCTGACAAAATACATGAGCAATTTCTGCATTTATCCAGAGAGAGGGTGTTCAGATACACCTCATATATATATCATCTTATCCTCTTTTACCAATATGAGAAGTTCTCCTTTGAAATCAGGAAAACAGATGCAGCAGGAAACCCGAGATCAGTGGTATACTGGAGCTCAGTCTTCCATGTCCGTGCATATTCACCTTATACATATGCAGAGTTCATAGATTTTTTCATTCATCCAGCTTTGTCTTTACTCTTAACAGCACCCCCTCCCAGACTCTCTGATGAAATGCAGAGGGTTCTGCAACTGTCCACTGCCTACAGCATAGGAGACTGGTATTTCTACCAACATCACACCGTGATTAGAATATATGGGTGTGAGCTACGCCCATACAAGCTGCCTAGATTTGTGCCCATGAGGCTCTTTGCCTTGGAATACTTCAGACAATTCGGCAATGCCGATCAGATCCACTTTGTAGGAAGAGGCAAAAAAGCACAACTCAAAGTTAGAAACCAGCTTGGCCATTTCATATTAAACAAAAGAGAGGGATGGAAAGAAGGATATAGAATGTTGGAAGGCCTTGGCCTAAAACAAAGCTTTCTCTGGAGGCCTTATGACCCCAACAACTTTATATCCCTAAGAAGACAGAAATACAAGCTCTCTAGCTATGAGCATGAGAGCAAACTCCATATTTCAAGACATGCAAATCAACCAAAGTGGAGAAGAAACACACTAGAAGAGCCTGTATCCCAAGAAGAACTAGTTGAGAGGGCTAGGAGGCATTTATTAAAAATGGCTGACTTGGAATGTCCTTCTCAGGTGCCTACTCTACCAGATCCTCAGACAACAGCACCTGCTTCATCCTCTGCAACACAACAAGAGGCAGCACAGACTTCAGGACAGGGACAGGGAAAGGGAAAAGACAAAGTAATGGAAGAGGCAGAGGGCCAACAGGGCCAACAGGGCCAACAGGGCCATCAACAGCAACCCCAGCAAGAACAGCAACAAACTGATCAACAGGATCATGAGAAGCAGAAAGCAGAAGGCCAGGCAGCCACTCAAGAAAAGACAACTAATATGGCGCCTCCTAGACAGGATTCTAGGGTAGACTCCTCTATCCTCCAAACCCCTCAAAGGGAGGATATCAGCAGAAAGAGAGAGAGGGAAACCCCCCTCACAGAAGCATCAGACAAGCAGCAGAGGCTTAACCCCTTTTCAGAGGAGGAAATACAAAGTCTAGAGACTTTTTCCAGCTCCTTGCATCAGGAACAGGATAAAGCAGCACTAGGGGAGGTCAGCTCCTCAGGACAACAGCAGAATACAGCTGCAACAATAAAGGAGCAATTTAAGGAAGCCAAAAGGAGGAGTGAGCCAATAAAGATTCGGCTCTATAATCATTTATTGAATATGGCTCCTGCAAATCAACAAAGGCTAATGGCTGCCTTTGATGTGCAAGAAGTCAAAATGACTATGAGTCATTTTGCCCTTACAATGCAGCAACCTCAAACAACTGCGGATTATATAAGGACTAATTTAGAAGTCCTTTCAAAAGACATCCACCCCATAGACCAAATTGAACTCCACAAGCAGACGGGTGAGATGGTCTATGCCACTCTGGCAGATAAGACCTTGATTAACTACAGGCTGCAAAATAGCTTGAATAATACAGCAGCACAGCTTGAGTTGGAAAGGGCATCCTCCCAAGCTAAAGACAATAGAATCAAGGCATTGGAGGAAATAATCATAGAGTTTGGGCATGACCCCAATGACGTTAAGGAAATACAACAAGTCCTTAAACTGAGGGATGCAGATATAGCTACAATAAAAAAGAAGATGAAGATCCCCCCAACTCTTCACCCACAAACAGATGAAGTTGCCCAGCAGAGGCAAGAAAAATATGCAGCAGCATTATTAATGACTTTATATAAAGAGCTGATAGAAACACAAGAAAAGCTGCAAGACACAGAGACTACACTAGAAGCAGCACTACAAAGGATGGAAGCAGGGCAATCTTCCAAGCTGCCCACAGAATCAATAGACCTTAAGGATACCCCTCAACATACCATCCCTCCAAAGCAACAGGCACCAGAGAAAGTTCCAGCCACTACAGCACCAACAACCGAACAGGCTGAGAGCCTGGACATGCAGAAGCTAAGGCAAGAAATACAGGTGCTAGAGTCTCAGATGTCAGAGCTCAACCAAGCCAAGGACAGCTTAGCAAAGGTAAATGAAAAATATGATAATTCTAAGCAAAATGTGGCTGAGAGGGAGAGAGAAGTAAAAGCTCTGAAGAAAAGAATTACATAGCTAGAAAAGGAGCTCAATTTTGAGAAAGTTACAACAGAGCTCAAACAAGTAATTTGGACCACCATTGGACAAGCAATAACTAACCAATGGGAGTACATTGAAGCCATATATGAGCAAGTGGGACTCATTGGCAGGGCAAGAAAAGAACTACACAGAGCAAGGACTTCTCTGGGCAACATGCCTGAGTTTGCCCCAAGGATGATTGAAGTACTCAATTATAGGACAAGTTCCCAGCTGGTGAAAATGGGAATTGGAAATAGGACTGAAACTATTTCTCTGATCAAAAAAGTCCTAACAATGAAGAATTTAATTCAGACCCTGGACAGAAGAATCCAGGATATGCAAGCTGATATAAAAAAATTTCAAAATAGGTTCCTGGCTCTGCAGGACAAAGGTCTCCCCAGCTTGCTAGAATCAAGGAAGTTACTCTCTCATGAAAAGTATATCAAGAGGGTAAGCACTTTTGCAGCAATTCAGATTGCTGAGACACCAGGAACATCTTCAGCAGGCCCAGTAACAGGGCAACTTCTTTTTGAAAAATTAGATAATTTGTTTTTTATTAGAAATGAAGTGTCACATCTATTTGATGAGCCCCCCCATTTCTATAAATATACAGAGGCTGATGAGACCTTAGGGTCAATTTTGAAACATCAGCTACCTCCTCCAGACACATGGCAAGATTTAATGGGGTTACTTTTGAATCAAAGCTAAGAAGTCAAATCTTTTCTTCGGCAAAAGGTTTATATTACATATACAGGTGGGCAAAAGCCACATCAGCAGGTATGAAGACGCTGAGCCAACTCAGCACAGGTACTCGACTGTAGCAACAGCATCAGCAAGCATAGGTGGTAGGGCCAAGAAGACACAAAAAGTAAACAGCTGCACAACACATCATTCTGCAGTTATGACAAAGCCGCACAACCGACTCCACAATGCCCAAAGGTCAAAAATTATCCTGACGGGAGTTAAAGGCTTTTAAGACTCATTTATATTTGTAATTACTTCTCATCTACACTCCATGTACGAGTGTAAGAGATATTTTCCTCTCAGATGACTCAATGCCTGAGATATTTTTGTATGAAACTTCTATATATTCCCCCTCGCATTTGTTAAGAGGGGTTGGACTCCGGATGTAAGAAATCTCTCGATTATCTCTTCTGTTACTGTTGTATTGTAAAATCTTCAGAGCAAGCTAATACAAAGACTGATGGGATTTCTCCAAGCATTGTCTCTCTTGATATCTTAATGGTGTATGGCTTGAAGGTGCAGGATTCCTGTGTATTCCATGACTCAATAAGTTTTCTCGATACTCTTTGTTATATATAAGTTAGTTATATTTTCATGTGTCTTTCATGTTCTCCATGTACTCAAAGCTAAATGGCCAGGAAAAAGAATAGTTCCAGGATTTAATCTTTGATTACCCTGAACTCAATCCTAGTCGTTTTACATGTTTTCCTCAGTTAAAGTATCTAAAGAGTGATTCTTCAGTGCTACCTTTGATACTGTATCTTCGTAGTGTTCTGTTATTTTAGGAATTCAAGTGATTGCTCCTAAATAATAGGCCTCCTTCACGTTACTCAGCTTAGTAAGGAACCCTTGATTGCTCTTTACTGGTTGTTCTCCATCTTCACTCTCAAAATCTACGATTTGTTTCATGAAATACATACAGGCCCTGTAGTTACAGTTGCACTTAAGTCAAGATCTCAAGGAAACGACAGCCAAAGACCCCATTGCCCAATGGATTAGTTTCACCTGCAGACAGACTCTAAAAACTATCAGAAGCATCCTCCCAACCAAACAACTAAAAACAAGCAAGAATTCACTTCATAACTAGCCTAAAACTTCATTTAAACAGTATCAAACCTAACAGAGAGAGCCCTCTCTAACTACAGCTGGGCTAGAAGCTGTAGTCCAAAGATTGGTTAGTGGTTACCCCGGCCGTATTCCCTAAGGAGTCATAGGGAACAACCTGGGTGTTAACATAATGAAAGTTTGACAATATTATTTTTTTTATTGATTGAAACAACATGGCTCTGATTGGGATATACTTATTTTATCCATAAATATAGTCCATGATGTTGGATTTAAGAAACATTAGCCATTGTATATCTCTAGTAGTTATCTCCATGGATTCCTATGTGAATTGTGTATTTTCTATCAATTTTTTGTTGAACATTAGGCCATTATCTTTCATTTCTTATTCCTTTTCTAAATAAGAAATTAATCCCTTATATGATATTTACATTACTAGGAATGTTTTGATGATCTTTGAATCCCACATAATCATCATCTTAATGTTATCACCAAAGCTACTGAAACCTAATTATGCAGAGCACACATTATTGATATGAATATTTTGTCAGTGAGTAATATTATTAGTCCTTGCCTCCGACATAGCAGGGACTATAGCGCTCGATACGACGTTGACTTGCTACTACTTTTCGCGTTGACTGTCAATATCTGCGGGTTAATTATTGTTTAACCAAATTTTGTGCTAGGCATTTTGTGTGCAAGGAAACTTTAACCAAAGTTTTCATTTTACCCTCTTATTTCCCGCCTCACTTGGCCCAATGTGTGTGCAACTTAATTTATCCTAAGTTCTCTCTGGTGCCTGTTCTCCGTGCCCTGCATGAAGTGCGCTACATGCTGCAAGTGCCAGATGTTTGAAGTCTATGCAGAGGCGTCCACGTTTGTCTAGAAATGCTTTCTTTTGAGGAGATGAGCAGAGGAGAGAGTGAGTTTCAGTTTCGAGCTAGTTTGAGGAGCAGAGAAGAGAGTGTCCACCAGTAGCATCCGAGCTAATATATGAGCCAACAGCAGCATCTGTCAAGGGGGGAGCTTCAGCTTTAGGTAGTTGTAAAGCCAAGCCATCCAGGCACATGACTTCAAGCACAAAGAAAGGCAGTAACAAAGGCAAACAAATCTAGGCAATAACTAGTCAGGTGTGTTTGAAAAAACCCCACGATCTTATGCTGACAAAAAATAGAAGTTGTTTGCCTTCTGGCATCTTAACCTACAAAAAACTATGAAAACGCAGAAGTCTCTTAACTAATTAGCTATTGAATCTGCTCATGCATGTGTATATTAGCTATTGTTATTGACCTTTAACCTATATTTGAAGAGATTCCTCTAGAATTAACCACTCCACATCTCTCATACTCCTCAGTCTCTGAAACCGACAGAACTACACACGACAACTGAAAATAAATAGGCAAGCAGAAAATCCAAGACAGTGAAGTCCTATCTCCCAGGCAAGGACAGTCTATCTACAATATTATTGTTGTAGTCAATCCTTAGTGTTGGCAGGTAAGGCCCTTTAGGAGATTTTACTATTACTTATGAGCTTCTTTCATGTCACTTAAAGTGTCTTTCTTTCAAGGTTCATTTTTTTATCTACCGACGAGAGCACCAATAACGTGTTTCCCACCCCACTGCATTCCCCTAGGGCTTTCAAGGGACATCCATCGGCCTTGAACCGACTTTAGCCTTTGACTTTCAACTGAAGAAGATGCCCTTATGTTTCCATTCGACCTCTAGCCAGAAGCCTTTCACCATGGGCCTTAAGTTTTTCCATCTCTCACAAGATGCATTTTGCTTTCGCCAGGAGCCTATTATTATGCATTTTGCCTTTCATCATGAGCCTATCACTTTAGCCTGCTCGGCTCATGCCTTGCAACTAATAAACGGATGAATCTGATGATTGGTCGAGCAATAAATTCTTTTATTTCTCAAGATGAAGATCCTCTAATTATGTATGGCAAGGAATCCCCTTTGCAAGGTGAGGTTACATACTTCATGACAGACAATAAACTTTGTGACAAGCTTGGTTTTCAAGGGTCTACACTTTTCCAAAATAGACAAGAATGAGCCAGTATTCCACTTGTTTCTCATTCAAACAACATAGCCCCATAAAAAGCGTTATAATTGTGCACTTTGATCACTATCGTTGAATATATTTTTGTTTCTCCGTCTCAGAGACTACTAAACTCCAACACAGATTGATCAGCATGTTTTTCATTAAGAATAAAGAAATTATGAAAGAGCTTATGTACCTTTCCAATATCGATGAGGTGATGATATCGCCCTACACATGCATTTCTCATTCATCCATCTATGGTCCAGAAGACTGGAATGGGCACTGGTTAGCATAGTAGAGAAACTAGGAGCATTTTTTGTATTCGTATAGCCGGATAGCGATGCTAAGAAGTTTAGGATGCCATTTCTTTGGTTTGGCTTCGACCACTTTTTTGGCGGCTAGTAGACACTCTTTCCATTCAATTAGAAGGGCCCCCAATACAGGCTCTGCAAACTTTTCATATTTTGATGGTAGGGGTTGTACCTGCCCTGGACCTCTATGTCTAGAGCAAAAACCTTCTAATTTCCATGTTGTTTCGTTTCCACAATCACAACAACCACAATCTGTGTGAATCATGGAGTAATCGTGATTGACATAGTTACCAGGTCTAAAACAACGAACACAAATTTAAGCCCCAACCGTATGCCCCAAGCGTATGAAATCCCAAGGTCTTAGAATTAGTCAAAATCATTTAGACTTAGCTAAAGAATCTGGTGCATTTTCAGGAAGCACCCTTTCTTTTTGTGAATACCCTGACTGACCTAGTTATGCCTTTGACAGTAAGAAAGCCTTGCCCCTCCATATGATGGCTTCTATGGTACAAACAAGGAATGAAACGAAGTGAGAGGCTGCATTAGGGGGTAGGAGAAACTGCCTTGATACAATCCACGTGCCTCGACTACCTTGAATCATTTCTTCAGGATAGTTTTAGAAAGACTCTAGAAGAAGATTCAATCATATGCAAGTGAGTTGGTTAGCTAGGAGGTAGACACGTTGGACATGCAAAAGAGAAAGAGGTAAATATGTTAGGTATGCAAGAAGGACGAGTGGTAGGTAGGTGGTAAAATTGTGGGCCCCACTATATTTTAAATGTTTGAAATATATTTTTGTATTATACATTTTTTTTTTGCATGTCTGACTGGTGTCTATTTTAAAGCTCAGTGACAACTAGATACGAGGGATCCAATCACCCAATCATCGGGCACTAACCTCACTCATCGAACAACCCATTCACTCTCTACAATTTCTACCTATCAGGAGATGTAAATCTCTATCACACCTTAGAACACCATGAGGTAGCTTCGTATGACAAATTATAAGTATTTGTTCCATACTAACATCACCCAAATAATGTGCACTTATATGACCATTGTAGCTACAGATTCAGCTACTATAATTGTGGGCACTATAATTGCGAGGTAGGGTCAAGTTTGTTCGACCAAGGTGTAATAGGCTGTTGACAGGGGGGCTAATTCAGGTTCTTATTCATCTATAGTATTAGACTTATATATATATATATATATATATATATATATATATCCTCATTACTTCCTATCTTTCTCTTTATATATTGTCAGTGGTGAACATTATGCATCTTGCAACATTGAAGTGGTAAGTTTTTTGTTTTATGGCGATCATTAAACACTAGTTTGGTCCAATAAATGATCTTGATCTTGGATTATATCCTCTCTAATCTGATCTTGAAGTATTTCAGTTCCATTTAAAATCGGTCCATATATGTATCTATTTATGCACCTATCAAAAATTTATCCCACATTGAAGTGTTGCGATCTTGCAGTGGTTTCCTTATTTGGTTGTACAAGACTTTTCGGTTGCATCTCTTTCAGCGCACAGGCTCCAAAAATGCTCATTCCATGAGGTTGAACAAGCATATAAAAACATCCATTACCCATTGTATTTCAATCTTTTCAAATGACTACCTCTTGCTTGCAGTAAAATATTCCCAAAAACTCAATTCCATTCACACTTAAAACCAGCTTGCAAACACCTTGTACTCTTTTATAAATTGGCAAAAGCAATGCCTAATTTCTCACCTACAAAACATAACTTCTTTTTGCACCTACATATTGACATACATCTCTCTGCTTCACATAACATGGAATCCATTAGCATAAGCGAACTTACTCAATTGGCAGCTTTGTTTCTTTTAACACTTGTTCTCATGACTCTTCTGATTATGGACATCCTAAAAGTAGAAGCACAAAGGAAAAAGAAACCAAGAAACAACCACTAACAATAATATCTCAAACGAGGAGCATAGGAATCTTTGACAAGTACTGGACTATTAGAATATCGAGAGGAGCACAAGAATCTACAACAAGTACTCGGCTATTAGACTATCCATCTACTACTTCTACCTCTATAGCATCCATGCCAGGTAATAGAAATACTCAGAAAATTTCTGAATAGTCAAAATAATTTAGAATTAGCTAACGAATCTATAGGCTAGAGATGCTATTACTGTTGGATTTGATGTAGTTTATGCCCCTGGCTATCATATCCTTTCTTCTATGCAACCCTTTGTGAATCATTGCATGCACTGTAATATTAGACTTTATATATATTCTCATTACTTCCTCTCTTTCTCTTTATAGATTGTCATATTGCTGACTGTCATATCCTTTCTTCTGTGAAAGGCTTTGTGAAAATGCAGTTGGAGGATCCATCCACGATGCAACAAATCCGTTCATGACTATGTTGCCCATGAACGTTTGGGGCTCCGACTCTGGCTCCATCTCGAGTTGGTTCTCCACCTCGATTATATACTCTAAAGGATGCACGATTTCTCTTATGACTTTTTTAGCTAGCATATGTTGGGGCTAGTACCTCACAGCAGGCAGTGAAAATAGTCTCTGTACTGGTAGTGCCAATAGGCTTTCCAATAGTTTCATAGGTCTTCCAGGAGCAAACATAGTCACCCTTGGAGGTTTGGTTCCCTCCAAATGATCAAGTCAACCTTGCTCTTTTGCGTCCACTTAAGCATTATGTATAGGGCCTATGAACTCTCCATTATTTTCACTTTAACACGTCACATCTTTGCAACTCTTATGCAGCCTATAATATTCATGCAAAACCAAAGAAAGGCCCAAGTTTGAAGTGGCTTTTGGGTTAAATTTTTTTCCTTCTTCTGGGTATGGTTTTGTGCAATAATTATGGAGTATATTTGAGTTAGAGCTCACAATTTTGAGGAGAGATTGTCAAAATTTTGAATCTCAATTTATGCCTGTTGTTTGAACTCTGAGTTGATTTGAAGCATTTTTTCCTTGGTTTTTGAGGTAGAATCGTCTGAGGATAAATTCGCTCTAGTTGTGAGGCATATTTCATATTTGTTATGAGGCCTATTTAATCCTTTCTGAGGCCATAATTGAGGCCTAATATCGGCCCTATGTGACATTATTTCGAGGCCTATTTTTGCATAGTTTTATGACTTGTCTCTGTTGTGATTTTGAGCCTAATCCAAGTATATTTGACATTCTAGTTTTGTGGCAATATTAATATTTATGTGGGAGAAATTGGAGGCAGTATGAGCCTTAAGTTTGTAGAAATATATGGAAAAATTTCAACCCTTACGAGGCTTTAAATCTAATCTAATGTGGAGGACTTGAGGTCTCTTTTCAGGCCTAGATCTGAACGTTTATGATGCAGTTTCATTTTTTAAGTTATTTCTAAGGCATATCTAATACATATTATGGAGCATTTTCATGGATTGATTTCATTCACTTTTGAGGCATATTTATTTGAGTCTGTTTGGTTGTCCTAAAGCACCCTATTCATGGTTCCGTAAGGAAATTTGAGCCCTAATGTGAGTTGGACTAAAAAAAATTATTTTCAAGCCCTAATGTGAATTTTTGTAAGGAATTACACATTGAATTTTTTCAAGTCAAACATAGATCTATTCAAGAACTACTAAAGCCCCAATCTAACACTGTCAGTGGAGGTTTACAAGGCCTTCATGTTGGGTTAATTTCGAGTTATGCGGTCTAATTCAATTTGATTTTGAAGGTTCTTTCTTCTTGGAACATACTATAAAGGACATTTTTTCTAAGGGTACACCTAAAACAATATTTCTAAGGCACTTTGTTTTCTTTATTTAAGACTCCTTTTGGACATAACTACATTGATCTACGAAAACCTTTTTGTGGCACATTTTTGGGTGATCTGGCATACGTTTGAGACTTGGTTCAAGTTTCTTGTTTGATAAATCTAAAGAAAATAGTTCTACAATCTCTTAATATGCTCAGTAATAGAGTTAACTTATGAACATGAATTACTAGAATTTCTACATAGGGAGTATTGTTGGTAATCTAATTTTGATGAATAAGGTTAATAAGGACAATCTTGATATGGTATGTTTGCATTGCAAACATTGTTGATGATAGTTGTAGAGTATTGTTGGACGTATGGTGATTATATTGAGTGTGTATGTTGCAGTAAACACTGATTAGAATATGCTATAGTTGTTGTAGTGAGTAGAGGTGCATGTTGCAGAGAGCGTTTGTATTGTGTTATTGTGGCAGAGAACAAGTGTTGTTTATTGATCTCAGTGTTGGGACTTGTGGTTGTGATAGTTCATATCATATTGATTATTGATTGTTTGATAGAAGAAAAACTACCAAAACCTCACTTGCAATCTAACACCAAGATTTTATTTGAGATTTGCCTCTAATGTGAGATACATCCCTTAATTTCTGATTTGCTTTTGCTGTCACATACATCATTTTATATGCGATTTGCCTTCGATGTCAGATAGATCACTTAATTGCACCAATTGCTCACCGATTGCTCACTTTGTTTATCGAATTCTGCACATCACCGTCGATTTGATAGCTCTACCAGTTATTAAATGTCTCTAGAGATTTTCAGCTTCTCAAAAAATCTTTTGCAATACTGGCTAGCAAAGTGTAATACCAGTTATTCAACAAACGCTTCACAATATTGCGAAAACCTCGGCATGGACTGCCGCTATGGCAGTGGCCCCCTTGTTGTTGTAATCTCCACACAATTGAAAATAGGCACATGAAGCCTATGAGATAAATACATGTGATGATATAAAGTCTTTGGGCAATTGAACATTGCTAGGAATTAATAAACAATGTCAGTTCATAGGAATAAAGTTCCATTTCACTACTATACCACATGGAATATCGTGATTCATGTGAGGCTTCTTGCATGCTTCACAAAATTGGGAATGTTTTCATATGTAAAAATAAAAGAGCTAATGATAAACGAACTCTATAATGTCTTCATCCAATGTGTTGTGCGAAGGCATTCATTATGTGGAGGTGCGAGTAACTTGACATAGTGAAAGTCTCCGCACAAAGAAACCTTGACGATACTATTTGTTTTATTTATTTCAAAAACATGGATCTAGGGGCATGCATTTATTTTATCCATAAATATAGTCCATGATGTTGGATTTAAACAACATTAGGAGACTTCCATCTCTAGTAGTTCTCTCCATTGATTTCTATGTGAATTATGTATTTTCTCTCATTTTTTTCTTCAATGTTAGGCTAATAGCCTCATTTGCTTATGCTGCTTAAATGAGTGGATACTCCCTTTGTTATGAACCAGCTCAAGAAAAGATAGAAAAGATAGATCAACGCCTTAGAATTCAGCCTCTTCGAGGGGGCAACCTCCTTTACATTACATAAATGAACAATTCTTGGATTATACAAATGACAAAAACTCCTTTCTATATATAGGAGTCTAAGGAGTCACAATATAACCCAACCGACCTAACAATAATAATATAAAGCCACAAAAATAACAATAGAGGGATTCTATGGGGCACAGTAATAACAATATGGGGGCAATAGGGGCACAACAATATTAATAAGGGGTACAACTACAATAGTAATGGGGTAATCACTAGTATTATAGGGACCCAACATGCCCCTCTCCTTCAAAAATAGTGTTGTCCTCAACACTTGAGTAGTTCTGGATATTTTTGTATAAAATTCTCATCCTCCCATGTGGAATCTTCAGCAGATAAGTTCTTCCACTTGATAATATACTCCGAAATTGATCGGTTTCGTAGCTCTCGAGTTCTTGTTTCTGTGACTGCTTCTGGTTCCAATATAACTTTTCCTTCCTCGTCAAGTTATGGGAATATTGTTTGAATTGGGAGCTTGTCGCCTATAACCTTCTTTAAACATGAAACATGGAAAACTAGGTGCAATCGAGAAGCTGGAGGAAGCTCCAATTTGTATGCCATAGTACCAATCTTTTGCAACACCTTGTACAGACAATAATACTTTGGTGATAATTTATTATCCTTCTTATCTTGCTTGAGGGACATTTGCTTATATGGTTGTATCCGTAGGAATACCCAATCACCTACATCAAAACTTCTTTCGCTGTGATGTTGATTTGCATGTTGTTTCGTTCTATTCTGTGCCAACACGAGGTTATCCTATAAGAGTTAGATGACTTGTTGTTGATGTTCGATGTGATGTTCTACTACTTGAACCTTAGAATTTTCTCTTAAATATGATGTGATGGATGGTGGTTGATACCCATAAAGTGCCATAAATGGGGTCATTTTTGTTGTTGTATAGAAGGAAGTGTTATACCACCATTCAGCTAGAGGCAACCATTTGACCCATTGTGTTTGTTTATCATATACAAAGCAACGAAGATATCCTTCCAAACATTTGTTTACTATTTCAGTTTTCCCATCAGATTGAGGATGATAAGATGAGCTATGAGCTAACTGAGTACCAAGATAAGAAAATAATTCTGTCCAAAAATTTCCAGTGAAAATGGGATCTCTAGCACTTACAATAATCTTTGGATTTCCATGTAGCTTTTGAATTGTTTCCAAAAATGTCCTATAAATTGTACTAGCTTTAAATGGATGTGATAATACACAAATGTGTGCATACTTGGTAAGTCTGTCAACTACCACCATGATGACACTCTTTCCCTTAGACTTGGGTAAACCTGTGATAAAATCCATTGAAACCTCCTCCGAACGTTGGCTTGGAATGGATAAAGGTTGTAGTAGACCCGATGTCTTAATTGTTTCAACTTTATTTTGTTGGCAAACTAAACATTCCACCAAAAACTTTTGAATATATGATTTACGGCCATCCCAAAAAAATTCCTTCTTAACCTTGTGGTAAGTCTTTATAAATTCTGAGTGCCCTCCTAAGGGAGAAGTGTGCAATTCCATAAGAATATTTTGTTTTAGCTGGGAATTCTTACAGAGGTATAAGCGATCTTTGTACCATAACGAATCATTTTGCCAGCTAAATTTATCCGACATACTGGAATCTTGTTGTAACTTTCGAATAAGTGCCCACACTTCTTCGTCATTCTTCCATTCCTCCCTTGCTTCATTTATCCAATCTAGTTGGATAATGGAAATGGCGCACAACAATGCTTCCACATCCTCATCCTTTCTTGAGACTGCATCTGCCACCACATTTTGCTTCCCTTTTTTGTAGATGATTTCAAATTCATAACCCAACATCTTTGTGACCCACTTTTGTTGCTCTTCAGAGGATAATCTTTGTTCTAAAAAGTGTTTAAGGCTATCATGATCTGTTTTTACCTTGAAGTGTCTTCCCATTAGGTAGGGTCGCCATTTCTTAAGTGCATGGAGTATTGCCAACATTTCCTTCTCATAAATAGCTTTGCTTAAAAACTTTCCCTTGATTGGACGACTTTCAAAAGAAACGAGTCTTTCATCTTGCATTAGAACAGCACCAATTCCATTTTATGAAGCATCATATTCCACAATGAAGGTTTTCGTGAAGTCTGGTGTAGCTAAGACCGGTGCTTGGCACATTGCCTCTTTAAGATGTTCAAAGGCCTTTGTTGCTTCCGAAGTCCATGAAAATGCATCTTTCTTCAATAATGTTGTTAGAG